>CM031238.1:1545707-1603207 GCA_018340775.1 Taxus wallichiana var. yunnanensis
ATTAAATGGTGAAATTCAGATCAAAAAAATGTTAAACCAACTTCTTGTAAAGCGGCTAAGGAGAATGTACCTCCTCGCTCTCCTTTAAGAAAAGCACATACATGCCGATTAATTTTCTTAAATTTATTATTCTTGTTGAGGAGGTTTGGTGGAAAATGATACCTGACAAGAAAAAAATCCTTCCACAAGAAAAATGTTTCTCCTTCCTAGTTGTTTCTCTCGTTGTTGGGAAGCTATTCCTTTTTATTTATGGATGTGATAATGTCTTTAACTAGGATTTCAGACCTTATGTACATGGGTAGGGACCCAGTCAAAAACCTTTATCCATAGTAAAAAAAATAGTAAAACATATTTTAAAAAGTAAGAGTAGGAAAAAATTAGTGCATGCAAGAAAATTATATAAGAGTGCGGGGAATTAGGTGGGTTAAAGTCAAAAAATAAGTTTTATTTTTCCATGTCAAGTGAAATGAATATGGCAGAATGGTTGGTCCAAAGTATACATGTCTTTTAAATATGTGGCTAGAGGTATTAAAATGTGGTTTCGGCAGTCCTTCCTTGTCCCTACAAAAAAATCGACCCTATGCATGTTGTTAGGCGAAGGATTCCCATATTCACAATGTGGAATGATTCCCCTATCTGGTGGATGGGAATAATGATGATGTTGTTCAAAACGGGTGTGGATTTATTGAGCACGATAAGGCTAACTAATCTTTTTGGGAGGCTCTACATGGGAATACGTGATTCAAACCCATGGTTCCTACTTCTTTGAAACCCCGAGTGTTACCTTTGGAAAATAAGTGTTGGAAGTTGAATCCTTCTACCAAGATCATGGATTGATTTGCAAATTCAGCGGTCTTTGGCCTAGTGTCCTAGTTCTTCACGAATGAATTTCCAAACATTGGACCCCTCTTTTGGATGGCGGAGTTAGATCTTTATCCAGGTGTTAAGGGAACATTTATTATAGTTTTTTCTTCTATAGCTGATAAGGACACCATAGTTGGAAATATTTGAGCATTTCAATAATAGTACCTTATCATGAAACTCTAGTTTCCCTCTTTTATCCCAACCACCGAATTATTTTCTTATAAACCATCCTAGATTAGATAGTCCCACCTACCTCTGTAATTTTGGGACCACGCATGTCTTATCTCCATTGGAAATGCTTTGAGAAAATTCTAAACATTAACTCCCAAACCACTAATTTTACACACACAACCTATACCAAAATTTGGGTTGAGCTTGACACCTCAAAGAATCTTCCTGCTCACATTGATCTCAAAGTACAAATGAAAACATGGATGCAACCTCGGACTATGAAGGTCTACCTTTCGGATGAAGGATATTTTTTTCTTTAGGACATACTATTGTTGATTGTAGGATGGCAAAGAGTAAAAATGAGAGAGACAATTGGTGGAAAAATGCCCTCTCTAGAACATTTGGTCTTTGATATTAAGGGAGATCTTGACTCAAAAATTGATTTAGAGGAAGTGGTCAAATCGGTACTGAAACCCTCTAAGAGAAATTCCACTAAAGGAAACAAGGGGAATTCAAATGGTGAAACTCAAACGATGAAAAATGTTGAACCAAATTCATGTACATCAACAAAGGAAAATTTCCTCATCACTCTTCTTGAAAAAAATCTCATACACGCGAATTGATGTTATTGAAGTTATTCTTCCTATTGAGGAGGTTTTAGAAGGGTGGAAAATAGTGCACTATAAGAAAAAATCCATTCACAAGAAAACTGCTTTTCCTACCTAGATATCTCTTCAATTGTTGTGGGAAGCTATTTCGTTTGTATCTTGGTGTATTATTGTCTTTATCTATGCTTTGAGCCTTTTTCTACCTTGGTAGGGCCTGATAAAAAAAACCTTTATCCTTAAAAAAATTCACCATATGTGGTCAATGTGTTTTTTAGTGAATGGATTTTCTTTTGTAATGCAAAAATGAAAGTTGTAACTGGACATGTGTTGATTTAGAAGGTTTGCGGTATTATTAAATTTTTGCATATCAATATTGAAGTCTCCAAATATGTATGTGGAATGTTTCTGAGATGAGTTTGACAATGTTTCATCGTGATAACTATAAGGTTATTTTGCGGTGTCACATTTGGATTTGTATAGAGATTTATAATTTTAAAGTGTTTCTCATGAGCTCGAACAACAAGTAATGATTCTACTTTATTAACATGAAACTTTTTGTTTGCGAAATTAGTATATAAATTTTAGAAAAATAAATATACCACATGCATGATCTACATGTGTATGTGATGGATGTTTGAAAGTAGATTGTATGCGGTGTTATTTAATGCATGTTTTTCTAGTAAGAACAATATGTCGATACCATTAAGATTTGATTTTAAATGACATCTCCTACATGTGTGAAGGCTTCACATATTCAATGAGAAAAATACGGTGCATGGATGGATATCAACTAAGATGAAATAATTTTCTAATTAGCATTTTTCTTATGAGTTAAGGTGATTCATTTCAATAGTAACATGTTTTCTTATTTTGAAGTTTTTGTTTGTCAAATTTTGTAGCAAACATGGGTTTTCTATAGTCTTCACAGGTAATAGGGTTGTGTAATTCAATCTATGTCTTGTAACTCCAAGAGGGATAAATGCAAGATTGTCTATTGTAAGTCCTTGAGCTCTATGGATCATGCATGCACATGCAAGATGGACCAGAAACAAGGTTCGAATACGATTTTTTTATTTGGGGAGTGTTATAAAGGATTAGAAATTTACCAAATATGCACAAATTTTGGGTCAATGTTGGCAACACAAAAGTGTACATGTTTAGTAATTTTATATTTTCCCATGATTAAATCATTGAATTGTATTCATATGATTTCCTTATTTTAATGGTAGTATAAGCATAGAAAGAGCCATCGACCCATTGAACAATCCATCTTGGATATCATAGTTACCAGAAAATAATTAAACCAAGATGCTTTTTTGAAAAAAAAATGCTCTTTGGAAGAGAAATTTTCTTAGCATAGGCACTTTTTTCTTCATACAACAAATCTTGTTCATTAATTACATTGATACCAATATCTATTCCGGAATTTGTAAAAGAATTTTCTTGTTATGGTTATCGAATCTGTTTTTTGTAAAAAAAATATGGAAAAGAGAGATCATTTTGTAGTGGTCTATGAAAACTATTGTTGAGGTAGGAGATGTTGGAATATGTTTGTGAGTCTATTCGTATTCTATTGAGGATAAAAAAAATTGGTCTCTTTGTCGATCATCTCGGTCCATTCATGACCTTGACCTTATTGATCTAAAAATCATATGGAATCAAATGTTTGTCTATATGAAGTACATTTCAAATACAAAGCAGTCATTGATAGGTTGGGCCTTGTAAAAAATCACCACAAAATACCATGTTGATGTTTCCTATTGTAAATATCTTCCCAGGGTAGATATAGACAAATGGAAGGATATGGAAATCAAAGAAACTCGAGCAGCGATATTTATTGCGTCACCAATAGCCCATGACGCAGGTAAGAGGCGCACTACAGAAGGTGTCAACATGAAAATGGATGCGCCCAAGGCACAGGTAAGAGGCGCACGACAGAAGGTGTCGACATGAAAATGGATGCGCCCATAGTGCGGAAAAAGAGGTGCACTGACGAAAGGTGTCGACATGAAAATGGATGTGCCCATGGCGCAGGTAAGAGGTGCACGACAAAAGGTGTCGACACGAAAATGGATGCACCCATGGTGCAGGTAAGAGGCACACGACAGAAGGTGTCAACACAAAAATGGATGCACCCATGGCGCAGGTAAGAGGCGCACGACACGAAAATGGATGCGCCCATGGCGCGAGTAAGAGGTGCATAATGAGAAGGTGTCGACACGAAAATGGATGCGTCCATGGCGCAAGTAAGAGGTGCACGACAGAAGGTGTCGACATGAAAATGGATGCGCCCATAGCACAAGTAAAAGGTACACGACAGAAGGTGTCAACACGAAAATGGATGCACCCATGGCGCAGGTAAGAGGTGCACGACAGAAGGTGTCAACACGAAAATGGATGCGCCCTTGGTGCAGGTAAGAGGCACCAACAAAAGGTGTCGACACAAAAAATGGATGCGCCCATGGCGCGCAGTAAGAAGCGCATACGATAGAAGGTGTCGACACGAAAATGGATGCGCCCATGGCGCAGGTAAGAGGCACACGACAGAAGGTGTCAACACGAAAATGGATGCGCCCATGGCGCAGGTAAGAGGCGTCGACGAAGGTGTCAACATGAAAATGGATACGCCAAGGCGCGAGTAAGAGGCGCATGACGAAGGTGTCGACACAAAATGGATGCGTCCATGGTGCAGTAAGAGGCGCACGACGAAGGTGTCGACATGAAAATAGAGGCGCCACGACAAAAGGTGTCGACACGAAAATGGATGCGCCCATGGCACGCAGGTAAGAGGCACACGATAGAAGGTGTCGACACGAAAATGGATGCGCCCATACACAGTGTAAGAGCGCATGCGAAGGTGTCGACACGAAAATGAATGCGCCATGGCACGGTAAGAGGCACACAATAGAAGGTGTCGACACGAAAATGGATGCGTCCATGGCATAGGTAAGAGAGTGTCAACATGGCAGAATTCGTGCCTTGGTGCACGTAAAGGGCACATGACACAGAATGTTGACATGAAAAAATTCACACCTTGGCACACGTAAGGTTATGTTGACATGAATATGGATGCGCTATGGCGCACCTTCGAGGCGCAACATTACGGCACTGACAGAAGCAAACCCACGACCCGATATTCGACGGCCATAACTTTTCACGCAGGTTGGAGCTTACGAGGTTCACACTAAGGTTGGACTTTTTGGAAAGCTTAAAAATGAAAAATTTGCCACTTTTTAAGTTTGCGGGTTCTCACCTACCACCATAATGAGATGAATTAAATGCAACTTGGAGGTGGTTGGGGTAGGTTTGGAATTCCTCTCTTTTCTCTCTCATTCTTCCTATAAATTGTAAGGAGGGGCTTCTTTCTAAAGGTTGGACATTCTTGTTTTGCCCCTCCCTTCTTCTCTTTGGCAGGTGAATTTGTGGAGTTCAAACCTCCCATTTAAAACTATAATGCAACTTTGCCTCTTGGAATTTTGTAGTGTATTGTATCAATCTTTGGAGCAAATAATGCATGTCTGTGGATGATTCTCAACCCTCTCTATGTTCATTTTCATCCTCCTGATCTTTCACTATAAATTTTTTATCTGTGCATGATCTTGCATCACATTTTAATGGTTTGTGTTTATTGGCAAGATAGGTGTTCTTCATTCCTCGGTGCATCACCTTTGTTAGTTTAGGTTTATTTTTATGCATCTTCTTACCCTGTCTCCTTGGTAAGTTAGATTAGATTTTGAGTAAACCCTCTGCATTTTTATGTGTGCATCTGAACAGAGGAATAGGAACCGGCCTTCATCCGAAGAGCTTTTCCGATTTCGCAAGGTCCCACACTAGGGGAAAGCTCCATGTTATGCAATCGCACTGAGAGTCTCAACCCATCGAGTTGCGGACATTCAAAGGTCTTTGTGATTCGCCATCAACATTTCCAAAGTGTGATGTTGGAAATTTATTTATCTATTTAAGTCTATTGTTAGTGTGATATAGTAGTTGGCCATTGTTTTCATGTGTAAATTAGGAAAGCTATAAGACTTGAAACTAAACACCTAAGAGATTCAAAGCTTTTAACTAATCTAACAAGAACCATTAAGATAAGATATTAGGAGACTAATATCTTTAACATGCATATAAATTTGAAAACAATCAAACTAGTATGCCTAAATCAATCTCTACTCTTTGAATGCTAACTTTGAAATGAACCTAAGAATATTATTAGCAATCAAATGTGATTGTTAGTATGATCTTAGGGTTTTTAATGATGGAGTCTCACCAAAAATGGCTACAAGACCATATTAGTTCTCTCCATATTACTCAAGCTTGAGTTAATGGATGCACTATGAAGATGCTAGCTCAATATCAATGGAGAAATGCTCAAGATCCTAAATTCCTATAGTTTATGCTAAGTGACCAAAAGTGTTTTTTGAAATGGTAGGGTTCTATTTATAGGTTTCACATTTCAAGAATGGTATGAATTTGGTGTATGTGGGACAAAAGGTAAGTCCAAAATCACTTTTTACAAGTCAATGCACTTTTGATTAGAATTATAAGTTAATTAATCTTTTAGGATTAAATAAGAATCCCAAGTACGATTAAGAAGCTTTCTAGGAGTATATGGAGGAGGTTTTGATAGATTTTGGATGCTTTAGAAGTGGGATTTAGCTAATAAGAAGGTTTATTGGTTAAATGCAAGATTACGGGCTTAATCAACATATAATTAGTTAATTAAGAGGATTATCATTAATCAAAATGTTGTTAATTGGCATTCTGAGTGAAATAGAAGCATACTTAGATAACAAAGTGTTGTTATTTTACGGGAATAGAATAGTTAGTGTAATGTTAGTAATAAAATTGCTTTGATCAAATAATAGGTGTCTACATTTTCCCCTCTTTGGGGTGGCGTAAGTGACGCCACTTCAAAGATAGTAGACAAGCACAAACAAATAAATTTTTGGCAAGGTGGAAGAAAATTAGTAGAATGAAGGATGCCCCCTCGAGTGTCGATGGGGTGATTGAAGAGGTTGATCAACGATCGAAAAGAAGAAGAGAAAGCACCAAAGTGGGGGAAATTTCCCATTATAATGGGAGATAGATGACGGGATACTAAATATCGATATAGAGAGAAGAGTTGTGGGTATCATTGCTAAGTGTAAGAAATTCCTTTGTTAACAAGTCCCGTAGAAAGGTTGTAAGGGGGCCTCCTCGAGTGTCAAAAGGAAGTTGAGGAGAAAGAGGGAGAGGAGAGAAGAAGTGAAGGGGAGAGTGAGGAATAGAAGGAAATCCATATTGCCCCAAGTGATTCGGAAGAATAGTGTGAAGAGAAGAAAGGGGGTATAGAATAAAATACGTATGAGGAAGGGGGTTTAAGCTAACATCCATCCAAGATCGTGTAAAAAACTTAATTGTCATCATATTGCTAGTGATCTTCATCATTGGTCCATATTAAAAATATAAGCATACGACAAAAGCGTAGAATGACATGAAAATTCATATTACGAATAAATGTCCATTGCTAAAACACCAACTCTGTGCAACATACAAAATGCAATGTAATACGAGAAAGTAAACAATTCAATCTAACAGGGAAACAAGTACAAATACACATACTTAAACCAACAACGTCTAAGATAGTTACACAAATGTTTTGTTATCGATCCGAAGTTCCCAAATTTTCGTGTGTAACAACAAGGGTGAAAAGTGGGCCCCCCAAGAAAGGATACATGCAAGGGGAAATATGGTGGATGCAAGGGTCCAATGAAATAGCATTTGTGTGCTACGAAACAATACCAAGCAACTTGTTGTGTCAAGATAGCATAGACAGAGAAAACATATCAAATTTGTTGATGGGGTAGATCCAAATGATCCGCAATTCATTGTTACAGAAACAATTGAAAACACAAGCAAGATATAATTTGAATACAATGTGTTTGACTACGTACTGACATTTTACCAATTTTTACAAATTCTTGAATTTTTACGATTTTTTGGATTTTTAATGATTTTTACCAATTTTTTGAAAATGTTGATTTTTTCATTGTTTAGTTATTTTTTATTTTTTAGAAGAATTAAGATGAGGTAAGATCACTTGAAAGCGGGAAAAATTCCTTAGGAAGAAGAAATGGTTAGCATGTAGGTAAACTATGACTCAGTGGGGTGAAAACGGGTAAAAATGATAATTTATTAAAAATAAATACCGTAAAAGGGGATAGAAGAAGTCGAATGATCATGACCATTATATTACACCTCTCGACCATTACGGTGTGTGAAAATGCATCACGAGAGGGGTAAAAACAACCATATATACCCCTTCCAGGGGTAAAATCATCGTGAATAATTCATTTGTTACCTAGTTGTTGCTAATTTTAGCGTGATATTTTCTCTAATATGTGAGAGAGATGGCGCGAGTTTAGAGGTGTAGGAGGTGAGAAAACACATTCCAGGAATACATGTGGGTTCAAGGTGACAATCCCTACATGAGTACCCCATCCATCTTTTGTATTTATAGCATTTGATAGCATTTATTAGGCTTCAAAATGGGGGCAATAATTTATGTTTGTGCCTTAGGGGCGTGCATGCGTTATCAGACGCATACAGGTGTGGGTAGTATGTATGCGTATAGGCTCATGCATTTTTAGGGGTGTGTCAGGCCGTAGGGAATTAAGTTAGGGAATATACACATGGGCGCATATGTAGGCAACGACACATGGGCGCATGGTAGGGTTTTAAACTTGGGAAGGTACACGGTGTGGGTAGATACCCGTGGGCACAAAAAGTGGTGAGCAAGTGTCAAGTTTGGTGAGATTAATGGGTTGTGTGTGCGTGCGTTTGAGTGAGCGCATGAGTGCTTTTGAGAAGGGTGTGTATGCACGTTGGGCATGCATATGCCAACAAGGGCACACATGGATCCTCGGGGCGTGTGTGTGCTTTGAAAGGGGGTTTAACAGGTTGCACGCACATACATTTGAGTGAGCACATAGTCTTTGAGAAGGGAACATATGCATGTTAGGTGCGCATACACCCAGCAAGGGCGTGCATGCATCCTCGGGGGTGTGCGTGCACTAAAGGGGGTTTATCACCCTTAGAATAAATTAGGAAATTTTAAGAAGAATGTAGGAATGGGTAGGCTAATATTTGATGACATCAAATAGAAGAAAGGTTAATGAGTGTGTTGTTCGATCTTACGAGAGCATTTGTATGCTCTACAAACTTGAGAGTGGCATGGTAGATTAGCTACCTTTGAGGTGACATTCTCTTGATGCGAGAGGATCTTTTTGGAGATCACTTTATATGTTACTGAGGATTTCCTATGTGGTGTGGATGTCGTAGATTACCCTATATCACAACCTACTCACAGCCTTGGTTGAGAGGTGGCACGCAAAAGAGCCACTTTGCATCCGGCTCAAGATAAGCGAGATGACCATGACATTGGAGGACATCTGGAGGATAGTGAGGGTGTCGATCATGGGTTCCCATATAGAGTATGATGGGTGGAAGACCCACGTCATAGATTCCCCGATTGAGCTATTTGGTGTAGATGAGAAACTATGAGAGGGGATGTTAATGTGGTTACGATCGTGTTTTAGATATATGAGAGTGTCACATGTGGCGGTGTACCTTATGGCTCTTTTCCATGGCATCCTACTTGCTGAAAAGACTAGTGCCTCATTTCCATTGGGCCTTATTGGAGTTATCCATGGCCTAATCGGAGGAGAGAGATATTTTGGGGCCGGTGTTTGCTTGCCCACTTATATAGGGATTTACATTTTATTACTTACCACTATTAGAAGACCGTGGGGCTAACTACATTATTACAAATATGGGCATGGGATCATATTGTTATTGGTCACCCCATAGGAGCATTACGAGATCCACTCCGATGAGATTTCAGTTATTAGATGGGCTCTATGGCGATGATGTGCATGCACATATGGATGATACCTCTTTCTATCACCGTACCTTCGATGATATACATTTACGGATGATTTTCTGGAGACCATACGAGGCATTTCTAGTGGCTAGAGGATGCGGTTGAGCTTAGTGCTACATTAGTTGAGAATTTTCTGATTGATAGGCATGGCTATATCATGGAGTATTACAAGATTGGTTGAGTATAATGGCAGTTTGGGGCGTACAAGGATGTGCCCAGTGTAGAGATTTGGAATGCACACCGTGCTAAAAAGATATTTGATATTGGCCCTTTGATCGGGACACAAGATGATAGAGATAGCTTGAGCGAGATGGTTCCATTGGTATGGGTATTTTTCAACAGATCATAGATCCAAGGACCACAAAAACATATCCGGCCCGGTATGCAATAGTTCTTTTCAAGTGGTTGACTATCCCAAAGGCTGCACTTGATGCGGGTGCGTGCGCCACCACTAGATGACTAGCCTCGCTAAGGGAGATTGGGTTAGAGAGGATAGCAAGGTAGTGAAAGTGATGATGGGTCGATGGATATGGATCGATGAACAGGGACATAGCGGGGATGGAAATGATGGAAAAGCCCTTATACAACCACGGTACATGCATAAGCTTGGATGCCCCAGGTAGGTATATATGTGGGTATCCATGCTCCTTTTTAGTAGCTTCCTCCATAGAGACCCGTGACAACAAGCTCTACCACAAGCTCCCATTGTTATCCCACCCACAGTCCAACACGAGAAGATGGTTCCCGATTATATGGGTATCTTTGCGACCGGATCATAGATCTAGGGACCACATCGGCATATCCGGCCTAGTATGTGACATTTATTTTCAGAGCGATTGACTATCCCACAAAGTTACACTTGATGCGAGAGTGTAACCGCCACTAGATCACCAACCTTGCATAGATGGTTCCATTGGTATGGGTATATTCTTTGAGTAGATAGCTTCCAAAGATGGTTCCATTGGTATGGGTATATTTGTGATAGATCATAGATCTAGGGACCATAAGCGGCGATCCGGTCCTGGTATGCGATAGTTCTTTTCGGGCGGTTGACTATCCCACAGTTTACTATACACTGGAAAAGTGAAGACGAGCGTGGGAATCTACAGGTGAACTCTTCCGCGTGCACCCGACCTCCCGAGGTCATGCCGAGACAGCCGGTGGGGATCGAATATGCGTGGGATGCAAATGAACTAGTTGGGCAATCTAATGTCTTTGACACGCACTAATGGAATTTGTGAATCTAAGGCAAAGAAGGCCCTTCTAACTTGGATGGTGTGATAGATCGATCGTGAGATGGGATATGTCGAAGGCTCCAATCAATATCGAGTTCTAGCGTGATTCGATCTATGGGTTGTGGAATACGTGGAAAATGACCAGGATAGTTTCGTGTATATCTCCGAGATAAGGTCATATGGTGGGTAATGAATACAATCAGCTCTCTGAGACGATTCTCTAGCCTAGTCCGAATTCTCTAGCTTTGTTAGCCACTATATCTAGTAAGGACAATTGTTCGATGATGATGGGTGGAAGTGGAGTGGACTAGAATAATAACATGCGTAGGCGTTGTCATCCGATTGACTTACGGATTCGTTAGGTTGCCATCACAACCGTAGACTCTTAGTTGTTGCGGTCCCGCTTATGGTCATGTACGAAATCAAGTCCTTATCCCTAGTATCAGTAATCATACGCTTTCTCGGCTTCTATGTTTAGACTTAATAAGCTGCATGATTTTCTCAATACCTCACGTGCGTTCATGCACCTGGATTCTTAAACTAGTATCTATGCGTGAGGAGAGTATCTCCCGCATCCTGGTCATTGGACCAAAGGATCACTACCAAAGGTTTGTTCTCTTTCGAACCCTTCTAGAGTCATATGAATGTTTGCCTAGGGTAATCTGTAGTTCGATTGATTTGACCAAAACATGTGTGCTTGGTCATCTTCTATATTTAACCCTCTCAACCGAGAGCTGATCGGTTGTAAATCATTTGTTTGGAAGACTTGTATTCGAAGGTTCTAGTCTATGTCAACTATTGCTTGTGACAAGGTTTGGTTGAGGCATGATTGGCTCAAATACGTATTCCCTGGGCTCCTAGGTCCCGTGATTGTCATACAAAACAAAATGTAAATCTAACTATTTCTAACTATGTGGAATAAATCTAAAACATATATAACTTGTATTTCTCTATGAGACTTTCTAAGAATTTAAGAAAAACAGCTATTTAAACGTATCTAGAAATAACAACTAAATAACAATTTAAAACAAACAAGATAACCAAGTGTAGTTATTTGCCTGTGCAATTTGTAGATTTATTCTAAACAAATAAAATAGCTCATCTAATCTATCTGCAAGATTCTCGATCCTACCTTAGAAGTGAGGAGTGAATCATAGTTTCTCAGAAACTATCAATCCTCACAGCTTCCCTAACAATATCGAGAATAAAACTTACTGAAATGAAGCAATTATCTACTCTATTTGATATGATTCTAACTAGAACTTTGAAAACTAGGACCTGGATTCCGCAGAACAGTGGCGAATCCGATGGTGTGTGTGATCTTGTCCCCTCAGTATGATCTCCTCGTTCTTTCGTATTCACGTGAATCCGAGCGTGTAATGCTAGCATCAACAAAAGTAGATATCGAGATAAAGGCAGCTCGGAATGCGAGAATGAATATAATGCGAGTAGGAGAGGGATAGCGCAAGAGTCGAGCTTGGCTTATGCAATTCCTAGCGGGATTTCTGCGAGTCATGCAACATGAAGCATCCAAAACACGAAACTATCTTGTTTGAGGAGCAAAACCTCAGAACTTAAAATGGCTTCCTAAGCTATTCTACTCTAATGGATTGGGTGAAATAACATGATCGCCTACACAAGATGGGTATGTGGCTTACCAACACTTGAACAATGCTAACTAAGCATGCAAGGAATTAAAACTATGGCTTCTAAACAAAATAAAAGACTAAACTATGAAAATCGAGCATGAAAGTGAATGAGGGTGACAATTTGCTTGTGCACAAACCATTTATTTATAGCTTTTCATTCACCCAAGATCAAAACCAAAGTGAACTCTAAAACAATAAACAATGGCCAAACACTATTTCGGGGACCAAAAACATAAATGCAAGCCTAAGTCGGCAAGGAAAGCTAGTGAAAATGTTGATTTTTACGTGAGTCGTGTTAAAACGCTTTACGGAAACGCGTAAAGGACCGCCGCTCTGAGTAGGGTGGCGGTTATAGGACCGCCGCCCTAATCAGGGTGGCAGTCACGAGACCGCCGCCCATGCAGGGTGGCGGTTTCGTCACTGAAGAGCAAAAGGCCAAGAAAAGAGAGGAAAAAGGAAAAACAAAGGACGCGGGGGCTAAGCAAGGCATGCGGGATGTTAACGCACACTCGAAGAGCTTTTCTAGATCCCAAACACCTTGCGAGGAGACCTATATCATCATTGGGGCACTTGTTACATTTATTCCTATGCAAGACCTTTTTACAATTTTGGGTGCGTACGGTTACACTTGACACATAATCGGCCACCACTAGAGCACCGACGGAGGGAGAGTGGGGTGGAGAGGATAGCGGTGGTAGTGACAATGATGATGGGTCTAATGGAGATAGTCTATCACACAACTACAATAGGTGGTAGCAGAGCAAGATCAGCTCCAAAAAGAGATTAGTTGTGTGTCGAGAGGGCATAGGTACATGTTATTACGGTGGAGTGAGATCAGCTCTAGACAAAGAAGGTATAGTCTCGGTCCGAGGTGGTTGGGATCTCGGTGGGTTTCTTCCTTGCATCGGTTTGTTGGAGCTTCTGTTATGCCCCATGTTCATACGGATTTAGCTACAGCCACTGGACATGCTATGTATTATATATCTTTATACTATGATGTTGTCCCAGAGGGATAGAGAACTTCGGCATACATCCATTAGATCATGAGTAGGAGTACCTCGCATTCACACGGGCTAGCTACATTAGCTAGATTAGTGGAGCAGCCATGAGCATGTCGGCAAGAGTCACGGGTGATAGGACCTCCACCGGATCAAAGGCCGGAGTAGTCCACATGAGGGAGAGAGTCGGCCATGACTCTATTTTATTTGATGAATCTACATATGTATATATTTTTAATGTACGCCTCCATATGAAGGCACATTTTTTCGATGTATATGTATTATTTTTGGTTATGACTCGATATGAAGGCATATTTTTAATCCATGCTCATGATGACATACCATATATCCGATGATTATGTACATAGACACATTGTTATGAAATTGATATTTTGATATATATATATATTATGATGATGATGATGATGAATTTTTATTTATGATTCGGATCTTGTATCACATTTTCTTGATTTATGAGGTAGCGATAAAAATGATATTGCATGTTTGATGAGATACTTTGTGTTCTACTTATCACATTTTGTGTATAAGATAGCACTAGATGATATCATATTATTTTTCATGTGATACTTGTGATTTTCCATGTTTTTATCATGGTCTATGTTTGAGGGGGACATAAGGTAGTCCCTCTTTCCCTCGTGACGAGATTATATGATGTTAGCTTAGCATACATGTTTAAATTTTCATGTTCATGATAATGTAGCTTAGCCTTTATTAATATATGATGTAAAGATATGATGATATATGGTATGATGATGAAATGACGATATACTACATAAACAAATAGTAAGCAACAATCAAATCAAATCAACACAATTATATATAAGTATGCAAGATAAGATGAACCCAATGCAATGTACAATAGATTAAAATAACACTCAATCTAAGTAAGCAAGAAAATGAATCCAATTTGAAGCATTCAAGACAAAAAAAGGTAATGTAACCAAAACTATTCAAACCAACAACTAAAAGTAAGAAAACTACTACATTGTTTTTGTGGGATAGTTTTGAAACGTTTTTTGCTATTTTTCGTATTATCTTAAGACAATTTTCAAGGATATTGTTCACATTGTTTTCGGGATTTTGGTAAGACAATGTTATTTTGTTCTTGTAGTTTTGTCCCTAAAAGGGTTTCTCATATGTTTATGGTTTTTCTAATATATTGTAATGTTTCTATTATTTCCGAAGTTATACGAATGTTTTTTTCTTTTTGGGAGCTTTTTCAAGCTATGTATAGAAAGCGAGTAGTTTGGATGCCCTAGCATGAGATGAGAATATACAAAGGTAGAATGCCACACGTATATGTGAAAGAAGGTGAAGATAAGAAGGTTCTCCTAGCATTAGATGGGAATGTAGAAATGTGATTCCATCCCATATATAAAAGATTGGTTCAGCTAGATCAAGGCCACGAAAGATAGGTTCAAAAGGATCTCAAACTCGGAAAACCTATCCCTAAATTATAGAAAGTGTACTCATTTTAGATATGAGATATGATTATGATCAATGAATCCTCACAAGGGGCCAAAAATTGGTTTTCACCCAGGGACTTGTCCAAAGTTCCACAATTGTGTGGTTTTCACACTTGGACGCCCTGTTTTTTCTTTATTTTTTTCTTAATTTGTTTATTTTCGTGCTTATTTTTTTTCTTTGATTTTTCAGGAACCTCATACTCAAGCATAGAACCTCTTGAGATGCATTATTTTCATGGGTTCCTTTAGTTCCTCACAATTATGGTATGCGATCTTATATGCTCTTGATCCATATTTCTTAATCACCACATAAGGCCCTAGCCAATTAGGTTCAAACTTTCCTTTCTTTTCTTGGTCCTTAGTGGGGTTGAACTGATTTTCTTTGAGCACTAGATCTCTTACCTCAAACTGGTGAGGTATTATCCATTTTTTGTAACCTCGTGACACTCAATTCTAATATACCTTTAAGTGATTAAGTGCATGCATGTGTTTCTCATCTAGTATCTCCAACTTTGCTAGTCAAGCTACTTGGCAATCTTCATCCTTATCCAAATAGTCCCGAAGAGATATTCTCAAGGAAGGAAGCTCAATCTCATATGGTATGATGGCCTTGATGCCAAAGACTAGTGAGTAGGGGTAGCACTATTAGGAGTGTAGATGGAGGTTCTATAAGCCCGAGAGGGCACGATGGATTTGTATGTGCCAATTATAGCTTGTTTTACTTACCATATTTTCCATTATGTTAACAAGAATTTTTTTAGTGGCTTCGCTTGTCCATTACCTTGAGGGTAATAGGGAGTGGACCACTTTAAATGGATTTGGAAACACTGCATAACACTTTGACTATCTTGTTCTTGAAAGACTTACCATTGTCTACTACAATGGTGGAGGGGATGTCGTAATGGAAGATGAGGTGGTTCATGATGAATTTCAAAAAAATTTTGCACCATAACATATGTAAGAGGGACAATCTCCATCCATTTTTTGAAATACTCGATGGTATTTATGATATGTGTATGGCCATCGAGGATGTAAAAGTGAGAATCCCTATGAGATCTAATCCGAATTTCAAAAATGGCCAAGGTCTTCTAATTGGCTACAAAGCTTGTGTTGGTGCATGAATCAAGTTTCCATAATTCTAAAAAAATTCACACTTTTTGAAGAAGTTGTAGTAATTTGCTTCTATAGTAGGCGAGTAGAACCAACTCTTAGCGCTTTCTTGGGGAGCACCATTATGCTTGTGTGTGCTCCACAAACTACTTCATACACTTCTTTGATCTCTTGGAATGACTCGGCCAAATCAATGCGGTGCAATAGATTCCCGTCGTAGCCTCGAAAATAAAGGGTGCCTCCTAAAAGGGTATAGCAATCTATGAAGAGAATAAGGGCTCTTTTCTCGGT
The DNA here is from genome assembly GCA_018340775.1 of Taxus wallichiana var. yunnanensis. Classification (NCBI taxonomy): domain Eukaryota; kingdom Viridiplantae; phylum Streptophyta; class Pinopsida; order Cupressales; family Taxaceae; genus Taxus; species Taxus wallichiana. Next base: position 1,562,042 of record CM031238.1, read on the forward strand.
GTGGGAAATTTTCAAAGGAAAGGTATTATCTTATAGGTAATTGAATATGGGTTCATAACGGGGGTATAAGGACTAACAACTTCACATACCAAACATGATTCTCATAGGTCATACACAGGCTCCCACGGGTTTCCATAAAGAAAGGAATTTTCTTTTCCCGAGGTGAAATGTGAAGCAAATCTCTTATTGTGGCCATAGTGTCTACTTGATAGATTATGCACCCTTGGCATTTTTTTAAAATCAATATGTATAAAATATTCCTTGAGATTCCCAACCTTCTTCTCATATGGGATGAGCTTGTCATCCTTGACCTTATATTTGTCATTAAATTTCTTCATGATTTACCATGAATCACCAACGACCCTTAGACATTAGATATTCCATTTGATAACAATTTTCAACTCGATAATGAGTGTTTCATACTCTGTTTTGTTATTATTACATGGGAAACTTAACCGAAAAGTGTGTGGTATGAATTCTTCTATTGGGGTGATAAGTACCACACCATCTCTCGAACAGTGGTAATTGAATGATACATCAAAATGCATCTGCTATATGATGGATTCTTCAATATGCATCATAGAAGTGTTTGGGAGATCTAAACACAATGGATCTATTCTGGTAGGGGAGCTTGACTAGTTGATTGACAAAAAATGTCCTTTGAGTGATTTTTGGTTAACAAATTCAATATCAAACTCACTTAGGAGAATGATTCGATTAGCCATCCGTCGATAAGCATTGGTTTAGATAAAAGATACTTGAAGGATCAACTTTGGAAATGAGATTAGTTTTTTTATTGAGCAAGTAGTGGCAAAGATTTTGAAAGGAAAAAACCACAAATGACTAAGCAATTTTTTTCAATTTGTGGATAGTTCAGCTCATAAGCAATCAAAGTGCGGATAAGATAGTAAACCACTCTCTCTTTTTGGATAAGGTCATATTGGGAAAGCATTGCACCAATAACATATTGGGTAGATGAAATGTATAAGAGAAGAGGTTTTTCCTGGGGAAGGTGGCGTGAGAGCAAGAGGACTAGTTAGATATTGTTTAAGTAACTTAAAGGCCTTTTGACATTCAAGACCCCAATTGAAGGTAACATCTTTCTTGAGTATATGTGTGAAAGGATGGAACTTATCTGCAAGTTGTGATATGAATCAACGATTTCTTGAATTTTACCTTGTAAGCTACGTAGCTACTTAAGGTTCTTTAGGTGAATGCATCTCAGTGATATCTATAACTTTAGTGGGATCGACCTCAATCCCTCTTCTTGAAACAATGAAGCCCAATAGTTTTCCTGATTTTACGCCGAATACACATTTCTTAGGATTTAAAATGACTTTGTAGTCTAGGAGGCGTTGGAAGATATGCCTCAACACTTCTAGGTGCTCTTCTCTGGTTCTGGACTTTCCCAAGATATCATCCACGTATTCCTCCATGATGTCCTTCGTCATCTCATGGAAGATGACTGTCATTTCTCTTTGATAAGTGGCTCCAGCATTCTTGAGGCCAAAAGGCATCACTTAGTAGAAAAATGTTCCCCAAGGGGTTGTGAAAGAATTTTTATGTTGATCTTCCTCTGTGATCTTAATTTGGTTATAACCCAAAAATTCATCCATGGGGACAACATTTCATAACCCGTAGTTGAATAAACAATCATGTCGATATTAGGTAAAGGAAAATCATCTTTAGGACATGAGTTATTAATATCCTCAAGTCTGTGCATATTTTGATACCAACTAGTTTTTCATTCGAATAATTAATAGGTCTAATAAAACCTACCGCCAATATCTTCTCTAGTTCTTCTTTGAACAGGAGTTTGACAAGTGGGTGAATCTTCCTCAACTTCTACTTAATAGGTTTTGCATCTACATGCATAACAAGGTTATGCACGACTAAGGTCGGGTCCAAACCAAGCATATCTGCATAAGACCACACAAATATGTTTACAAATTCTCTTAGTAGCATCACAAATGTTTTTTGCTCTTGTGCCAAGATTGAAGCTCCCATTTACCATTTTTGGATCCTCTTCTGATCCGATGTTAACACTAATAGTATCCTCCATCAATATTTTAGATGCATCCTCCATCCATGTAGGATCAAGGGGAGATGAGCTCTTCTTCCAAGGGCATCTCAATGATATTTTCACCCTTGGTGTGGCCACTATCTATGTCCTTTATTTTTTCTATTTGTTTTTTCACAAGTGCCTCAAAGAGGTTTTCACTATGCAATTAGGACTTTCTCTTTTGTCGAGGCTTTTCGGTAGTACTTTTTCCCTCATTTTCATTCTTGTTTTACTAGCCACATATCTCAGCCTCCTCCTCAAAGTATGCACATGTGTATAGATTGATGTAGAATCCCTTGTTATTATTGCTAATTGGAATGGCATCTCTAATACCCATGAACTCTGTGATTTCCTCATCATTTTCAAAGAAATCTACAGGCACATGAAGTTGTTAGTTCCAATCAATGAGGTTAGAATGTACAAGGGTAGTTTGGAAATTGGCTTGGGAATTGGGTGGGAAAGGGTAAAGATGGTGGGATCTAGGAAAAGGTTTGTAGAGGCAAGGTCCTTGTATATTCTATAATAGGAATTTACGTCACTATCCAAATGAGGTGAATTTTCCTCATGATCCAAAGAGGTTTCATCAATTTCCAAGGGTGGAGCCCAATGAAGTCTAATGCCAAGGCGATGTTTATTTGATTTGAAATGGGGGATTGGGACAGTTCTAATCTACCTTGTGCATTTTTTCCACACCCAAATCCTTGATATCCCATGGTGTACATCATTCTGTGTGATTTGGTGTATTCCAGAGCTTGGTGACATGAATCTTTTGTTCCTTCGGGATCCAACTTATAGGTGGATCCAACATTTTCTCATCTAAAAAAAGGCCACGAGGAAAAAATTTCTCAAAGGGACTAGGAAAACTATCCTAAGAACTCTTGAACTAGAAATCAGACCTACCACGTGTTTTAGGTGATAGTGAGAGGTCGGAGACCAAAAGGACTTATTGAATATTGAAATCTTCAACTGAGCCATATGATCCAAATTTCAGCTCCCATGAGGCAAAGGGAGAGAGTGATGAGGAAGGATCTTTATCATCATCCTACAATGTGTCAAGATCAACTCAATCTTTTAGAGCTTCTACTTGTAATGGTATAACAATGTCCGTTGAAGGACATTCATACGATGCTCAAGAAAAACTATGTAATGCCCTACAATGTGCAAAGGGCTCAGGATCTCCTAGGATGGTGATCGTTTGTCCTCCATGATACAACTTAATGCATTGATGAAAAGTGGAAGGTATAGCTTACATGGCATGGATCCATGGGTGGCCTAAGAGCATGTTATAAGGAAGATCCAGATCGAGGACATGGAGCATCATGTCATGATTTGTTGGCCCTACTTCCATAGGTAACATAATGGTACCATCTGATTCACACTCATCATTATCATAAGTTGTAATTGTGATTACGTGATAATCAATATCTATTTCGTGTTCCCTAACTATCGACTAGATTTAAGGTGTAAATATTTAACCCGATTCGACCCCGTTATCCACAAGCACTCTTTTAATATTTCTACGAGTGACAAATACCTCAATGTATAGGGGTAAATTGTGCATATGATTATTAAGTGTGATTTCACTTTGGTCGAAGGAAATGCGGTCATTAAGAGCAAATTTTGTAACCATGGCTTGGGTGTGAATGATCGACATCTAGTTACACTCCTAACCTCTAAAGAGCCTTGTAAAGAATATCTTTATGGTAGCTTGATATCTTGAGAAGGTATAAGATCAAAATATTAGTTTTGGTGTTCTCAAGTTGTTCTAACAAATCATACTAACTTTTAAGAGGGCTATGAGAAGGAGGTTCTAGAATCACTAAGCGAGCATGTCATGTTGCCACAACGCAATCATTGACAATGATTCTAATAGTATTTAATTTCTCATTAGAAGAATGCACACAGCCTATGAGTGAATCGAAGGGATTATCAGCTGAATTATACACATAATTCATAGCTCTATAAGCATTGGATGACTAAACTTGATCCAAATTTTTGATTCCTTATTTATTATGTTTAAGAAAGGGTTATTTAAATATTCCCATTTTGTCATTAGGTCCTCTTCCTAATTCAAATGAGTCTACCTCAATCTCACCATCCTCTATGAGGTCTTGGATAAAGTGTCTCAACTTCAAGCATTTATCTACTTTATGTCCCTTGACATGATGAAAGTCACAATATTCTGATCTCTATACCATCATGGTTTAGGCACATCATCTACATATGGCTCACCCGGTGGGACATTACTCCATGGTCCATAGAAGTTGATTTCAAGCTTTGTGATTTGACTCATTTTCCTAACTATATCATGTATTTTGAGGTTAAAGAGATTTGTCTCAAGAATTATTCTAACCTTATGTGTCTTAAATCTTCCTTTTTCATTCAAAATTAATGGGTTTATGTTACAAATTGGTTTAAAAAGAAAAGTTCTGACTTGTTTTCCATTTCATAAGTCATTTTTCCATCCTTTTCTACATTTTTCTAAGTACATGCACGGTGTTAGAAATGGGCACTTATACACTCAAAATCATGTGCACTTGTAGTATAGGGCGTGCATGCGCTTGCGAGGGCACACAAATGCTTCTTTACCTACAAACATGCTAGCTTTGTATTTATGAACTCGTGATAAAATTTACCAAACGTGTGCATTTTCTCTCAAGGGCATGCATATGCTTTTGTGACACACATACATCTCTCGGGACATGAACACACTTGTCTCCACTCTATGCTATCTTGATTTTCTAAAAACACGTGCATATGCTTATAGGGGCATGCATATGCCAAGATGGGTGTGCACGTGCCTCTCATCCCATGCATACGTTAAGGCTAACTGTGTTTTTATAGACACATGCATACGCTGCAAGGTGTGCGCATATGCGGTTAAGAGACACATACATTCTTAAGGATGTGTAGGAACTCCATTACTAAATTGAACACTTTGTGAAAGTTTTATCCCTTATATTTTCTAACACTTTTTAGGGTTTTATTGAGTTACATTAGTGGTTTTCATAGTTGCATTTTCATTTATAAGGTTAGGATCACATATGCTCTTCCCTCGCACCTTCTAGGTGATCTTGGGAATCAGAAATGATTCAACACCTCTTTCATGCTTTCAAAACACTTCATTAAAATCTTTCTAAAGGAATGAACTTCAATTTAAGTAAAAGGAATGAGTTGTGTACTTAATGTATAAGTTTTATTCATTATTTAATAACTAGTTGGATTTCTCATTGTGTATGCTCTTCCTCTTCATCTTAGGATGATCTTAGGAATCAAAAACAATACTTAATCCTCTTTTTATGATGCCTTGATCATTTTTTGGATAATTACTAATCTTTGCATAAAGGACCATATCGTTCGCGAAAGAATCGGGATTTAAAAAAGCTAACACATTTATTGTAGTTTTTCAATGGTGTGTAAAACCTCATTAAGGTAAAAGATAAGAAAACAAACCACATTCAAAACACTTGATATGCATGTTCGGATAAGGGTAAACATGTCTACTTTAAACTAGGAGAAGAAACCTTTGGCATAAGCCTTAAGATAACAAGAGGGATGCTCCTAGGAACCCCAAAGTAGTCCACACAAGATGGAACCTTGTGGATGAAATGGGAAGCACTTTGCTTACCTAATTGATTAGTTTACACTTGTGAGTTTGGAGTCAAAAATATCTTCACACAACCCCAGTGAAAGTACAACTAAATGCATTTTATGCTCATTATATCTAAGAGGGTAAATTAAATTTGGGATACTCCAAGGTTTATTCAGTGAATTCCTTGGAAAACCAAGCTCGTAGAGGTAGTTTGTGACACCTAGTTGAGAGAACTAAATAGGAAGCTATATCGTCTTGGAGCTAACTTTACCATATCAAACCAATCATGTTTTTATTGAGATTTTATAAATTAGGAGCTTGTTCGGATTTGAAACCTTGTTAATTGAACAAGGGAGATTCCATCCAAGTTTGAACTAAGTGTCATTCATCACGAAATTTACAAAGCTTTACTTTATTTTAGTTTCTCATTTTCCCTAAGGCGAGGTGAAACTCTACTAAATTGATGCCAAGTATCTTTCAACCTCACATCATCTACATCTTTTCTATCTTGTTGTTCATTTTGGAACAAAAGAGAATAACACACACGGATACTTGCTAGAAATAATCGTGTCCACCACTTTTGTAATCTACTTGCATGAGTAGGTTATAATGTCGGAATGCAAGTGTTGAAAATGTGAATGGTATGTCTTCATGTTCTAGTAGGCCCTTTGTCTCAAACCCATATTGAGACGCATTATCATCGTAGCTAGGCTTGATTCATCATTTATTTTCTTTTTAAGTGTTATATTTCCTATATCACATTGAAACAATTTTGATACTTACGTCTTGTTTCTTGTAAACTCGACCTAAGTGTCTAGATTATAATGTTACACTACGCGCATCTTAACAATTCCTTAGTATACTTTGGCCTTGTTTATTTTCAAATGTTACCTCAACCTTGAGAAGTGTTGTTACATTATTCGCGTTGTACCAATACCATTTCGATACTAATACCTTGCTTTTCTGAAAAGATTGGTTAAATGTATCTAGGTGATATTGTTGCATTGCTCGCACTTGTAACCTCTACTTTTTGAGATTTAGGCCTCGTTTGTATCTAAACGGATTATAGTATCCTTTGATTGGAAATCACATCATCCCCTTGTTAATACTTACACCTTGTTTATATTAAACTTGACTTAAGTATTGACATTATATTGATCATATAGCGTCAAAATATCTTTGAAAACATTGGCATATGGTATAGTTTCTTGTTGATTAATTGGTTTACCAAGAAATTACATGATTGTTCCTTGTGTGTTATCAAAATCATAGACTTAATTGATTCATTATTATTTATCCCATTATTGATATACTTTGAGGTCGTAAAACAAATTTTTACATGTTGCACTTAGGTTTGTTATACCCTTGATTACACTAGACAAAACCTTGTGTAGACAAAGCTCATAATGGCCCTTATCATGAGAATGGAATCCAAGAAACAAGAGTTAAATCCTTTTCTAGGTCATAATTTAGGTCCCCTCTTCTCGAGAGTGAAGGAAACGGATGGTTTAATTGATCATAATGGAGATAAGAGTGATTCATTTCAAGATATTGACAACTTTGATGTCACTCACTTTGATGACTTCCTATTCCGTAATAGAGATCGAGTGCTTGCATGAGTTTTAGAGCTAGGTGCCAAAGTACCACAAGAACAAGAACCCCTAGCCAAGATATTAATAAGGAAGAAGAAGAAACACAAATACCTCCCCTCACTAGCATGGATGACAACGTTGAGGGAAAACATGCTTCCACCTCTGGTACTAACATTGAAGGTGAAACGTCAAAACAAAAATGTAGTTCTCGGTTTCCACCCATTAAAATATGTTGCAAGGTTAAGGTAGAACATGAAAATCAAGAGTTACCTCCTCCTCAAAATGATGACGAAGAAGACCCCAAAACAAGGAAGTCACTATACAAAATCAAATACAAACCCTTAGCCAACAACTAGCAAACTTGGCTTCCTCTATAAGTAAGGACCCAAACAAGGGTGCACATCAAGAGAAACCTAGGACTAAAATTAGTGAACTTTACACTAAACCTCAAGAAGATGAAGCCTTCAAGAAAATTTGAGTTCCCAGACCATCTTCTCCTATAAAATAGCAAATCTTTACACAAGAGTTACAATCAATGAAGAACATGCTTATGACCCTTCAAGAAAGTAACGTAGGCCATAGCAAAAATTATTAGTATGAGGAGCTATGTCCTTATCCTTTTGAAAGAGACATGTTACGAACACCATTTCCAAAGAACTTTGATTGTCCTAAATTTGATAAATATAAAGGAAAAGGTGATCCTCGTGATCACATCAAGGACTTTTATATTGCTTTCCAAGTAGCTTTTAGTGACAATTACCTAATACATTTGTTCCCTCACATCTTAGGAGGACAAATGTTAGAATGGTTCCTTCATATACCAAAAGGGATGATAGTCACATGGCCTCGAGCTAGCGAGAAATTTGTGTATCACTTCTCATTCAATATGGAAAAATGGCGTAACCATGTTAGATTTATGTAGCGCTAAGCAAAGACCAAATGAAACCTTCGTCGGTTTCTTACAATGATGGCGAGGGTTAGCTAGTCGCTTCCCTTGTGTAGTTCCTAAGAAATAATTGGTTAGTATCTTAGTGCCCAATTTGAATCCATACATTTTGTTTCATTTACAAATGCACTACGTCACTAACTTCGAGGAAGTTATTGAGAAAGGAAGCCAAATTGAGAAGGCTTTAATAGAAAAGGGAACAATAAAACCCTTTTCAAAAGACATACAAGAGTCAAAACCTATGGACAAGATTGAATTATTTAACAAAAAAAGAATGTTGTAGAGTTGGCATCACTGACTCTAAACAAGTTCAAACAGTTCAAAGTGGTCCTCTTTTGAAACTTACTAAAGAACCTAGTCAAAATCAAGTAAAATGAAGAGTGTTTACTCCCCTTACACACTCATTATCCAAGATTTTGAGACAATTAGATGTGGTGAACATGGTTCAATATCTGACCATGGTGCCTTATGCAGATGATGCACCCAAACCAGGATGGTATAGAGATCATGGCTATTGCGATTTTCATCGTGTCACAGGACACAAAACATATAAATGTTTGAAGTTGATACACTTTATCCAAAACCTCATAGAGGATGGAAAGATTGAGGTAGACTCACCTTAATCAAGACAAGGACCTAATGATAAAATGGGAATATTTAAACAACCCTTCTTAAACATAATAAAAAAGAATGAAAAATTCATACCAAGATCAATCATCCGATGACTATAGAGCTACGAATTATGTGTATACTTCAACTGATAATCCCTTCAATTCACTCATAGGTTGTGTTCATTCATCTTATGAGCGGTAAATACTATTAGAATCATAAGCAATGATTGTGTCGTGGCAACACGACGCACTCACCTAGTGATTCCAGAGCCTCCTTCTTATACCCCTCGAAAAGTTAGTATGATTTGTTAGAACAACTTGAGAAAACCACAGCTAAGATTTTGATCTTAGACCTTCTCAAGATATCAAGCTCCCATAAAGATATTCTTTACAAGACTCTTCGTGGTCGGTATTGTCAACAGACGTCGATCCTTCACACCTTCAAGCCATGGTCACAAACTTTTCTCTTAATGACTACATTTCTTTCTACCAGAGTGAAATCCCACTTAATAATCACATGCACAATTTACCCCTGTACATTGAGGTATTTGTCACTTTTAGAAAGATTAAAAGAGTACTTATGGATAACGGTCGTGGTTTAAATATTTTCACGTTGAAGCTAGTCAAATAACTAGGGCACATGAAGCAAATCTAGATTCTCACCTAATCACAATTACGACTTATGATAATATCAAGTGTGAATCTGCTTGGTACAATTGTGTTACCTATGGAATTATGGCCAATGAATCATGACACAGAGTTTCATGTCCTCGATCTCAATCTTCCTTATAACATGCTCTTAGGCCGCCCATGGATCCATGTCATGCAGGTTGTACCATCCACTTTTCATCAATGCATTAAGTTATATCATGGAGGACATATGATCACCATCCTAGGAGATCCTGAGCCATTTTCACATTGTAGGGTATTACATATGTTTTCTCGAGCAGCGTATGAATGTCCTTGAATGGACATTATTATACCATTACAAATAGAAGATCTAAAAGCTCGAGTTAATCCTGACACATTGTAGGTTGATGATAAAGATCCTTCCTCATCACTCTCTCCCTTTGCCTCATGGGAGTTAAAATTGGATCATATGGCTTAGTTAAAGATTTCAATCTTCAACATGCCCTTTTGGTCTCCGACCTCTTGCTATCACCTAAAACACATGTTAGGCCTGATTTCCATTTCAAGTATTCTCATGATAGTTTTCCTAGTCCCTTTGATAAATTTGTTCCCTGTGGCCTTTTGTCAGACAAGAAAATGTTGGATACACCTACAAGTTGGATCCTAGAAGGAACAAAAGCTTCATATCACAAAGCTCTAGAATACACCAAAGCACACATAATGATGTACATCATGGGCTATTAAGGATTTGGGTGCTACACAAATGCACAAAGCAGATTAGAACATGTCCCAATCCCCATTGCAAAGACAAGTTATAAATGTTTATAGTGTTTTGACAATGTATCAAGTCATTCAACACTCACTTTGGAGTGTTTTGTTATTTTGCATTGTAAGTTTTTTTTTCCTGTGAATTCCAAAATAATACCTTTTGGTTTTAGTGGATCACTTTTGGTAGAATTATTATAGAAATGAAGTAAAGTTTCAAAGATCATTTTTGTAGTGAATGTTTTCCCCATTCCTTCACCTCCTGTTGGGAAGAGATATAATGGAGCTATATGATTGATATGTTTTTCCATTGCAATGTATTTTAAGATTTCTTGTTGATTTTTTTAACATTTTCATTTTTTTGTACTATATTATGTTTTCGTAGATGAATGGATGTTTTCCAATTTCAAACAGTTTAGTTTTCTTTTTGGGTGCTATCAAATTACATAAAGGAAGATCTAGATGTATGTCATATGTTTCATTGACTCCTTGGTTTTGTTGTTGGAGAGAGGATGTTGTGGAAGCATTGTTTGCTTCATTTTTTATGTCTTGAAGGGAAGAATTTATGTCACCCCATTTAGTGTTGATATTGTGAACAAAGGTCACCTCATTTTGTCTTATTGTTTTTTGATGAAGTATGTATGCATCTTGCCATGTCAAGGAGCCATGCTTGAGGATTTCCTCGTTATTTTGGAATGGAACATATAAAAATATTCTCTCGACAATAATTTTCTTTGTCTATATATTTGTTTTAGTTAACAAATTGGATTACATGTTCTTTGCCTTATCTCCAATTTTGTTTCCTTTTTTATTATATCTAAAAACAAATTCAACAAGGTTAATCTTAGTAATAGATTGTTTCTATACAATGTAATGGTCTATGATAGATTGGCACATAATGTTTTTAGAGTCGTCAAGTTCTTGATTAAATAATTTTGGACATATAAAATTAGGTTTTCTTTCTAGATATCAAGGTAATGATCTTGTTTCCCTCATATATAGTACTACTGTAATCTACCAATGACCATTAACGTCAATTAATTTTAATTCGGATGCATTTTATTTGTTAGATATTAAGATGAAGAAAAAAAAAAGTTACTAATAAATAGGTGTGAATTAATTCGGCATGTAAGATTTAAGATATGAATCGAAACTTTGAAATAAATTGATGGAAATTAAATGCACTTGCATGCCCTACATCTCATATTGTTTATATTAGTGAAAAATCATAGCACCCCAAATGACCGTCGATCTGATTTTATAAGGTAGAGTCATTTGGTGTGATTAGCATAACATTGAGTTTTCCCCAAAGTGTGGGACTTAGAAAATGGGAAAACTCTCCAGAGAAAGTTGGTTCTTGCTTCCTAATCTACCTGCCACAAGCTACTCCAATGCAGGCAGAACCTATTCTATCCTAATCTAACCATTCCAAGGGGACAAATATATATAGAGAGAGAGAGAGGGTGAAAGAGCCTACACTAAGCGGTGATACACCAGAAAAGGAAGTGGATGATCACAGACCCAACTACCTGAAACAGAGAGAGGTGAGCAGAGGAGAGGGTGGACAAAACGCACCACAAGAAAGAGATAGATTTCACACATAACATCACTTTGAAACCCATTAAACACATAGCTCCCAGGACCTACAATAGACATCAAAAGTATGCACAGTATACCCTATGACAATGAGAGGTAAGGAGAGACAACAAAATAAGCCAAGGATGGACAAATGCATCACAAAATAGATTTTATTGCTCCAAAATGTTACACAGTGCACCATCAGTGGGCAAGAGGCAAGAAAATGCCATTATAAAGCCATGAGAGGGAGGATTAGAACTCCATTTTCAACCCGAGGAAGAAAAGAGGGGAGGCAGAGAGAAAAAATGAACAACCATTTGAATGTGCCCCTCTATTACAATATATAGGAAGAATGGGAGAGAGAAGAGGGAAGAATTCAATCCTACTCCAACCACCCTGAGATACGCATTAAATCCCATATTGAAAGCTCAACCACTAAATATCAATGCCTTCTATAAATCCACCCACAATATGTCACTTCTGGTTCTCCAATGGATCAAATCGAATCAGATCTAGTAGTTGAAGAGATCAGATTCTATGTTAATGGCCTGGAATACTTTTCTCCATTTTTCTCCCACCTAACCTCCCCAAAATTAAAGTTTTAGATCTCCATGGCGTAGAAGAGGCCGAGATCTTTCCAACGGTGTTAGATTTGCAATATTTCGAGCCCTGAGTCGAAAGATATGCCCCTTCGAAGTTTGTATCCGTACGAAAGGGCGAGAAAACCGTTTGAAAAATGGGCCCCCTTTTTCTATATGGGACACGTGGAGGGCTGGTGCTTGTTCAAGGGTGGCCTCTATATTTTTCTCTTGGAATGGCATGGGGATGACACATGGCTTCCTCCACTGCAGCCTGCTCAATTTCTATGTTTTTGGCTAAGTCCTTTGCTCAGCGGGGTCATATTTCTTGACCGGGGACATGCGGCGGTCTTTCTCTTCTTGAAACCCCCTTTCAATATTTCTCTTGAACTAGTGCCATTTGGACACTTGGTATTCTCCATCGGCCTGTCATCATGCATTGACTATTCAACCCGACTCTGTCCCCTTTTTAGACTAGACACATGGAGGCTTCGTGCTCGCTTAAAAGCCCTATCAAGATTTTCCTTTGAGGAGCGTTGGGTTGACACTTGGAAGCCTCCGTAGGTCTTTGGAATTTTCAATGGCCCCTCTTACCTTTTCAGACCTTGGGCTACGTGGCGAGCTAGCGCTTGTTTGAGCTTCCACTTTTGGATTCACCTTGGAGAAGCACCGTTTGGACACGTGGCGGTCCGCTGACTTTTATACTTAGCCTTTTTTCGTGCCCGCCTGTCCATCCATCCTTTTTGACCCCTATTGAACATTTGCTACGTGGAGGGTTGGCACAAGTTTGAGTTTCCTTTTTTGGATTCAACTTTGGAGAAGTGTCATGCTGACACATGGCTCTCTCCACTGCCTCCTCCATACTTAGTCAATTTTTGGACTCGTTCTGAACTGTTTTGAGCCCAAAGACTTTGGATCTTCATTGTTTCTTCTTCTCCTTGCTCCTGGATTCTTTGTGATGCTGCTCCTCTTTCTCTCGACCTTGCTATTTTATTTCTGAGCCCACCTGTAACTCTGTTTGATGAATTTAAGGCATGGATTCGCTCGACAGAGCCGTTTCTTCTCTTTCTTCTTGCATAGGGTCATTTAGTCTTTTGCAAGCCCCACCATTCCATTGTTGAGTCCTTCTGTGACCTTTTGCAAGATTCAAACATGTTTTATCTGGTTCTTTCTCTGCGGGGTTCATGGCTGATCTAATATTTTTCCCGGGGTGCAAAATATGGATAATAATTTGGCGACTCACGTGGACATTTTCTTGCTAGATGAAGAGACCAGTGGCCTAGAAGCATCCATTGGGCATGGAGTCAAGAATGATGTCTTAACACTGATCCTTCTTATAAAATGGACCTTGAATACCCACCCTTGCCAGCCTCGACTTGCCTGCCTTCTTCTATGTTTTTCGAACCCGAGCTTTCCACATGCTCTGCACTCTCAATTTTCATAAGAAATCTTGAAATAAGGATTCTGAGAGTAGAAAATTGTTTGACCCTGGGCTTTCATTTGTCCCTGAAATGGACTATTTCAAAACTGATTTTAGTTGCTCTGCATTTGTTTCCTTTTGGAACTAGCAACTATTACAGACAGCTATGAGTCTTTCTACCTTGAATACTGAAGAGCCTGGCCTTATGCACCTTTGAGCAAAATGGAAAAAACTTATATACAAAGACCAAATCATACATGCCTCAAATGAGACATGTAGAGTGTGCATAAGCACTTCTTCTACTGGAAACAAAGTCTACTCCTACTCCTAAACTAACCAAAGAGAAAAATGCTAAACAAAGCTGCTTTACATGTAGGGAGAAATAGCTTCCCTTTCTCAAAAGGGGCAGCCATGCAAATGATTTGACACTAAATATAGCTTCTTGTATGAGTGAAAAACTGACAATAAGTTGGTCCTCCACCCAAATCATCAAGGTATCAACATTAATGGAAAATACCTCTTCAAGCTGATTTGCATTAGACTCCTAGAGGTATTGATGGTGACCCTTGGTACTTTGGTACTCATCCTCATGCCCTGAAGTAGGCATGACTAGTTTTGGTTTCTCCCTTGGCTCCAATGAAGCCAAGTACCTGATTGGGCATGATCTGATCCTTTGAATGTGCCCATTTCTCTAAAATTTAACTCCAAAAATGGAGTCTTCTTGTGGACCTTCTTGGATGGATGGTGTGAGAGAGATGATGACATCCTCTGCCTACCTTTTCTCTTCCTCTATGTAGGTGTGACTTTTGGAAGATCAAACTCTTCCAACTTGGGTTTAGGAGGCATGTTACAAATTGTAGGTTGTGCTTGCACATTCTCTTCCATGGCAGTAGGTTCTTGTGGTTGAAGACATTCTTTTGAGTCTGATAGGATATCAAACTCTTTACTTGTCTTGTTGTAGCAAAGTCTCTCCCTTTTGCATGGTGATCTTAAAATCTTCATTATTTTCACCATATGAAGCCTCATCTTCAAATATGAAGCTAGTGAGTTCAAGCTCCTCCAAAAAGTCATATTTTTGGAGAGGTTGAATGAGAGAGGGGTCTATATTTTCTTGTGCAACCAGCTCATGATTCAGTGCCTCTGAATCTGTCTTGGTCACCTCCATATGCTCCTTTTTAACTAGACTTGGAGTTGGTTGTTCCTCTTCTTTCTCTTGTGGAGAACATGGAGGACTCATACCTCCTAATCTTGGTTTTAGAGAGGTGTAGTGGAGTGCAAGTTGTTGTTCTTGAATGTCCTCCTTCATGGCAACAGGATCATATGCTTGGAAGGTGGTTGATGGAGGAAAAAATGGTGTTATCTCTTCAGGCTCTTCTCCATCAAAACAATCCTCCAAGTCAGACAGATAGTTTGCCTCCTTGTTGTCCTGTTGCATGTGCTCTACCTCCTCCATGGTGTCCTCTTAATCTACAATTTGATCACCATGGTTCCCTTCATCCTCAAACATGAAGTTTGAAAGCTCAAACTCTTCTTCAACATCAGAGCTTGAAGGGGATGAAGTGAAAGGAAGAACTGAAGGTTCTTCTCTAGCCTGCTCCACACTTGGAGCCTCTGAAACTGTATGGTCCTCCTCCTTCTGCTGCAAACTCAGCCTCAGCCACCACTTGGTTCTTCAACCCTGACCTCCTCTATTGGCTTGACCATCAAGGGGATATTTGTAAACCCAAATTTGGTAGCCCAACTCTTTAGATTGTCTGTCATTTCTTCTCTTTGGGCTCCTTCTCTTGACTATTTTCTTGGGTTCTTCCCAACATGGAAACCAAAAGGAGTGGCAGGTTCGGGTTCAACTAGTTTTGCAATTGTTTGTCATGGAGAGGGAAGTGGAACTTCTTGTTTTTTAGAGGGGATGACTACTTGGAAGGGAAAATGACAAAATAATTGAAATGGGGTGGAAGACTAGGAGATGGAGAAATGAAATCAACACTTGGGGCAGCAAGTGAGGGGCTTGACTCTTGCCTCTGCTGAAATGATAAAGATTGAGGAAGAGAAAATGAAAGACAGGGAGCTGGTGATTGACTTACCCATTGACAAGGTTGTCTCACACTTTTCTCATAAGCTTCAATGTCCTCAATCCACATGTAAGCTGAGGTAGCACTTCAACCATGAAGTCAAGATTCTCTGAGGGTTGTAATGTCTTGGAAAAGGGCCTTCCCATGGACAAGGTGCCCTGTAACCAATATTAAATGCCTTCATTTGTGCTATGCCCCTGGATTGCACCATGCTAGCCTCCATTCTTTGAATCTTCTCCAAAAAACAACATCCTCCATTTGACTATTGTCATTGTATGCATACCCTTGTTCATGATAAGCTCTATGGCCAAACTGAATTTGACCTTGCTCATATGGGTAAGCATAGTTACTTTGGATCTTATCATAGTGCTGATCTGGAGGAGTTGAAAAATGCATTGGAGGTGAACTGCATTGCTATGTGTAGGTGTGAGTTCCATGAAGGAAATGAAGTCATGATTGCACAACTTCATGGAATGGGAGAAAATGAAAGAGATGGAAGAATAAAATGAATGAAAATGAGTGGAAATGGATGGAAAAGGTGTGCAACTCATAGATGGGGTTATTGACCGAGATGGAGTTGCCATGGATGTGCTTGCATGTACCTCAAAATGGCCGAACCCTTAACAAGAACACATCAACCTACTAAGATTAAGTGGTAAGGTGCTTCAGACATGTCCCACCATGCCAAAACTATTAGTGTGGTTGCACGGTGGCTTATGATTTGCTATTTGTAATGAGACACCTTGGAAAGATGGAAGATCTAACCTCATTGTCCCACTGGGCATGCCAAAACTATTAGTGTAAAATCACAGCACCCCCAAATGAGCGTCAAATCTACTTTTCTAAGGCATAGTCATTTGGTGTGATTCTCATAACATTGAGTTTTCCCCAAAGTGTGGGACTTAGAAAATGGGAAAAACTCTCCAGAGAAATTTGGTTCTTGCTTCCTAATCTACCTGCCACAAGCTACTACAGTGCAGGTAGAACCTATTCTATCCTAATATAACTGTTCTAAGGGGACAGAGAGAGAAAGGGTAAAAGAGCTTACACTAAGCGGTGATACACCAGAAAAGGAAGTGGATGATCATAGACCCAACTGCCTAAAATGAAGAGAGGTGAGTAGAGGAGAGGGTGGATAGAATGCACCACATACTAGAGATAGATTTCACACAGAACACCACTTTGAAACCCATTAAACACAACTCCCAGGACCTGTAATAGACATCAAAAGTATGCACAGTATACCCTGCGATAATGAGAGGTAAGGAGAGACAACAAAATAAGCCAAGGATGGACAGATGCATCACAAAATAGATTTTATTGCTCCAAAATGTTACACAATGCACCATCAATGGGCAAGAGGTAAGAAAACACTTTAGACAATAGAACAAGTCAATTTTTTTTTTTTTATAATTGCATCTTGGTTCTAAATACATAATTTAGAACTCACAATTCAAATAACCATTTATATAACAGAACAACCATATGCATTTGTAATGACTCGGAATACCTCCGATCTATTCATTCCATGACTCGGTAATCTACCGATCTATTCATGAGTAAAAAGAGTTAGTGTTTTTATTTAACACAACACTCTTGCGGTTCTCTTCCTAATCAGGGATTGAGATGCTCTGTCGAGGAATCTAAGCTGAATAAGCTGTTACCATTATTCATCGGCATCTCATCCCTTAGACTAGGTGAATTAGGACAACGCAATCAGCGACTTGCGATACTTTGGCCAAAGATTTGAAACATCTTGTTCATGTCTCGTATTCCTTAACGGCATACTCGTCGATCTGGAATACGTCCTTCACCCCATTCATATGTTATATATAGAATGTCTTATCTTGACTCTTTATCGGTCCTTCCTTTCACAAGCCAAATCACTCGGAGGCGATTAACAAGGTGATAATGTTATATGGATGCCCACGAGGATTAGGGATATGATGACATCTTGGTTCAACCTTGCGGTTTAACCGGTGTGTCATGATACCCCAAATCTCGAGGCGAGTCTTATAACATGACCACGTTCTTAATCGGTCCCGGGGTAACTCGTGCGAAATCAAGTGTAAATCTTAGCGATCGATGCGAAGGGTGTGTCGCCATAAGTCATCTGCATTGTTGTAACTTGAGAAGATCCTAATCTCCTCGGAGGTACAGCCTGCGATCGACTTATGTCGTCGACCTTTAAATCCGCCTCGAAAAGATCTACCCATAACAAGCGTTACGCACTTGAGTTTAAATTACTTTTAAAGACTTTTCCCTAAGGTTAGCCTTTCCAAATCCTGGATTCTTTGTCTTAAGACGACCCTCCTCTATTAAAACCCATTACATGGTAGAGATATTACGGTCAAGTTCCCATCGAGTCATTAGAATACACACGATTCTAAAGCAACAGAATCGGACAATATCTCATAACCTTTGCTTGAGATTGCCATCGAACTCCATTTGATTGCCTATCGGTTCTCTTAAGCTGAATTTATATCATACTTTTTAGTTTAAAGATATAAGTGATTAAGAATCCAATTCTTGTTGTCCTTTCATACTTAGGACTAGGGATTAGTAATTTAATCCGGTTTGTTTAGCGTTCTCTTTAGGCTCGTTTTTTTAACCTATCTTCTAGAAAGACAATTATTTAATTCCAATATTGCTTTCGCTAGAATAAATTAGAACTACCAAACACTCATAAGAATTTAATCTCATTTACTTACAAGCTTTCATTGTCGATCACAAAAGCATCCATATTATACAATAATAACAATGCCCCTTCGTTACATAAACCGAAGAAGGTCATCTTTCGAAATAGAATACAACACATAAGTATCAACACTTATTTCCATTCCTTTCAAAACTATACAATTACATTTTATGCAACACATACTTGATACAATGCTATCGGAAAAGAAACATCTTTTCCCATTTAGTACATCTATAAAATCAAGCTGTAATTCATTACAAATCAAATAAACAATCTGATCAGCTTGTCAGATCTGCATTGCTTTTACCTCTTACGGTAACCATCTGCAAAAATAGTCAACATGAGTCGATTCAATGGCCAGAGCATGATAAGCACTAACTTTTAAAACAATTGCAATCCATCAATTGTTTTCATTAAACACTACTGTTTAAATGAGATCAAATATCCAAATAAGTAAACATATTCGGACTATGTCCTTGTAATGAGAATGATTACAATTAGGTAACTCTATCATTGTTACAAATAGTCTTATTCACTTTCTAATATTTCATCAAATATTAAAAGAATCAAGAGCGAATGTACACAACAATCATTGAATCCAAAATCACAACATTGTTCGGATCGTTTCATTCTTCCAAAAGGAACAACATAACAATTCGAATTCCACCAATATGTTACAAAACAATTTCCCCTTTGTTAGATAAATATCAACAAGTATTAAATAAAGGAAGAGAAAGAACCTATCCATTCCTACTTCCTTTCACATAAGTTCATCAACTTGTCTTAGTCCTTAGATATAAAAACATTCTACCGGCATATAAATGAGCAGGTTAAACAAGCCACAAGTAAGATCGCTGTTCCCGAATCAAGAAATAGAAACACGACAAAACTCTGTCATGACAACTAACACATCAGCAATTCATGTATCGACCCTAAGCCCAATCTAGTTCCTTTTACACAGTAAGGCTTTGACACAAGTTGAAAACAAGAAACTACAAGCGTAACGCTGAAAACAACAACCTTATTGCATCAAGCAATTTGAGGTTTCCTAGAGACTATGCTATGTTGACCACACAGTATTTCCAAATCATGCACAGTCAAATCGGACAGATTAAATGGAAAAGAACATAGCATACTTATTCTTGCTCAGTCAAAATCGGACTGAAGTAAAAGAAGGGAATACAACCAATCGATCCTTACCTTGGCGCATGCAAGTCTTAGTGTGGTATTCGCGACTTACCCTAACAAGATCAGAACACGAAACAGTCATCCATATTCAAGGATCTCAACAGTGACAAAGACAGTGTCCAAGGTCAAGTTCAGAAAGAGACAGAAGTACCAGCTACCTTTCCAGAATTCCAAATGATTCAACCGAGGTAACAATTCAAGCAGATGCATATGAATTCATACTGTTGTTCGTCAACGAAGCATAAATAGAATCAGACGAACAGATTAATCTCTGATTTCAAACCAAGAACCCGACTGAACTCTGCCAACCTTTTTACACAAATTTGTACAGGTTGAAGACGTACATGTCCACCTAAGAATCATGCCTCAAAATCCCGAAAACACGAAGGTATTCCAATCATGATAACAAGATCGAAATACATGTTATTCCATTAAGTCGCGGCAAAAATACCCACAACTTAACTTTATTAGGCTCAAAAATAAAAGGAATCATTCATTCGACTCCTCGAGTCGTCGATTCTAGCAGTATAAATCTATATTCACCTGAAAAAGCTGTTAATGGTTTTGTACTCATAACCACTGAACCCTACAGCAACGTACTATGAAATTGGTTGATAAATCCATCTATGCCATTCATGGCAAACATTCAGAATGAAACAAGTGAAGCAAATCGAATACCCATTTCAAGCAAGGAAATCAAGTGAGCCGCTTGAAACTTTGAACAGACTTTCACATAGAAATGAAAATGCATACCCAGGAAGTCTTTACCCTTTAATTATTTCAAATAACAGTAGCCAAAAGACCTGTTTCTTCTTACCAGGCTTCCACGAAAATCCATTCACAAAACTTATGGATGAATCTACATTCCCAGCAATAGATAGCAATATACGATTCAATCATGGACTCCATTTTGAGTCGATCTGATAAAATACAGTGTATCTATATTATACACACGATCCACAAGTAATCCCATTAACACAATCACAAGGGAAACAACTTCCAGCTAGGTCGTATAAACTACGGTAACACAACGATTACCTACTCTAACAAAATTAGAAGACAATGAAAACCCAAAAGTATCATTAAACAACATCAACAAAACCCGACAGATTTTCCAAAGAAGCGATAATCTTGATCAATCTTACGGTATTCATCAAAATCATTCCATACGATTTCCATAACAAAAACAACGACCACTAGTCAAAAACATACGGTGGTCTTATACTACACACGGTATATTCTAAGGGCTCACGCCAAACAGGCCGAACACTCAAACTTTTATAAATAAATACCTCACATGTATAAGCGAATGAATACTCAAAGCAAATAGGGCGAAATTCGATTTGATAAACACCCATCAAGAGGAAATTGAAAAATCGAACCGAAGAGATATGATGCCAAAAATCAAACAAGATCTCCATAGAAAATTCATCTAATTTTCACAAAGCGTTTGAAACGAGTTGTTCTAATGAAAGCACTTGAAAGGCAATGAAAGATATTTAAAGGTTAGGGCCTAGCATGCACGTATTTTGATCAAATTTCGAAGCGAGACCACGGGAAGAGCTCAAACTTCCTTTTCTTTTTCCACGATAAGGCGACCAACAAAATTTATTTGTCTCCATCACATATATATCCTCCATGACGAGAGAAAAGAGCCGGAGAAATTCATTCTTGCCATGCAACTCAAAGAGAAGCTGAGTGCGAAGAACCGGTAAACAAGCGAGCAAAAAAACCGAAAATCGCGATAAGCCAAACAAACCCACAAACTTCCCGTTTGCATGCCTTCTCGCGAGTTAGAGCTCGCTTTCGAGAAAATTAAATGCCATTAAACCAATTTTCCGCTTAAACTCAACTTCCACCGAAGCCGCCGGTTGGTGACGATCCATCTAAAACTCATGTTCATTTCCAAACTTAGCGACACCCACGTCCTCACCGGTTAGCCGTGCTAAGCCTCATGTGACACATCCTTCATCCTTATCCCTTACATTTATTGCCATAGAAAACACCGCCCATGGTTCGCCACCCTCCATAGGCCCCTTCATAATCTCCTCATTAGTTAGGTTAGTATCTTGGTTAGAGTTTAGGGTAATACCCATACTAACAAATTTACACAAAGATACTAACTTAGGATATTAACAAATAGCCTAGGTCTAGGTTAGACTAACAATAATCTAACCCCTAGGTTAGGTTTTAGTTTTAGGTTACTAACCCTTAATAATTCAGTTTGGTCCTTGTCTGAAAACTCGGAAAGACTGTATCATACCTTCAGAACGAGTTAGCTCTGTTCTTATTGCAGAATTGTATGTCAACGAATTATTACAGTCTCAATCGAGACCTTCCGGATATACTTTGATATCGGGAACCATTTCATTTCCCCAAGATCGGCTGAGTCATACTCGACCGACAATCAATGCTTCCATACCTTGCGACTGTTGAGTGCAGATCAAATTCATCACAAACAGATTTAAAGCATTACTTGGATCAATTCCAGCTTGATCCAAGTCTAGATATTATAGATGAATATCTCTATAATTCATTAAAGTGATCGATTAATATTCGGACACAAAATGAAATAAATAAAAGAGTCTATTCATATTTTGACTCGGTCAAGATCTGCAATCTGCAAGAAATTCAATACATATCAAGCATGATTTACAGATCGAGGAACACATCCTTTTACAAGAAATCACATATCAACACTTGTATGCTTAGGAGAAAGTAACAACGATTCGGGGTGTTACATGCTTCCCTCTAAAAAGATTCATCGTCTGATGAATTTCATATTAAATTAACCTTGGTCATCAATTTATTAGTACACAAACAATGTGACTACCTCCATATTAAATAGTTTGAAATCAATGTCACAACACATTTATTCAACTTTGAATAAAGTCGCCTTAATCGGCTTTCATAAATACTTAAAACAATCGAGTTCATAAAAGTATATCTTTGTCAGCAGATTTTCATTACATTGCGAAAAGAGAAGGAAAAGCAATTTTCATCTCTTCGAGTTTTCCCAAGTTGCACTTTCTTCGTTAAAGCTGGTCCCCTTTGGACCTTACATTCTTGAATATCACGATTTCTCAAGTGCAATTGGCGAGTTTCGATACTCGTGTGGGTTTAACCACGATTATTCACGGGTCTTGGACTGCGAGGAATTCGATTTAAAACATGTGACGATCTGAAGCGTACTTCTTAAGCAAAGAAATATGGAAAACATCATGCATACGAGATAAAGCGGTGGCGATGCTAAGCGATAAGCCACGGGATTGATTATTTCGACAATTTGAAAGGTCCCACAAATCGTGGTGACAACTTGGCAGCCACGCCAAAAGTTATAGAACTCTTTACGGGTTTGACACGCGAGAAAAACCTTATCACCAAGCTCAAACTTTCTATCAACCGGCTTAAGGTCAGCATAGCTCTTACGTCTATCCATTTGCTTCCTTTAATCGTTCACGAATCAGCTTAACTTGCTGTTCCATCTCTCTGAGAATCTCTGGTCCAATTACCACTCTATCCTCTACCTTTGTCCCAACTTACGGGGGTTACGCACTTTCTTCCATAAAGTGCTTGAAAGTGCCATCTTAAGAGATGAGTGATAAGTGTTGTTGTATGCGAACTCAACTAATGGGAGATACTCTTCCCATTTATCTTTGTTGATCCATGCATACATTCAACATGTCCTCCAACACTTGATTTACCCTCTCGGTTTGCCCATCCGTTTACTGGATGATATGCGAAGCCCGAAGTTTAGTTTTGTTCCTAGGGCTGCGTTAGCGTTTGCCAAAACCTTGACGTCATTCTAGGATCCTGTCGAGATATAATCAGTTACGGTACACCATGCAATCTGAAAATTTAGTGTACGAACCTCTTGGCGGCCTTTGGTGAATCATCCTTTAGATTTCCAGCGATGAAATGAGCTACCTTAGTCGGTTTATCTCAACTACCGGGATAACATCATGTTTATTCTGGACATAGGTAGTCCTTGTACAAAATCCATGGTTATTACTTGCCATTTGTCTTTGCGGTATGCTATGAGGATATAACAGATCCAGCGGGTGCATATGCTCTGCCTTCACCCGTGACATTCCGAGCGATGAGTCACAAAATTTATCACATCCTTTTTCATACCTTTCGAAAGTATTGCTTGTTTCAAATCAGCTAGCATTTTTGTGATACACGGGTGTCGAGAGAAAGGTGAATTATGAAATTCAACTAACAACTTCTTTCTCAAATCATTGGCACAGTACATATACCTATTTTCATAACATAAGATTCCTTCATTATCAAGATGAAAACCTTCATACCTTTTATCTTTAGGTTACTGCGTGCAATGCGCTTTTTTACTTCTTTGAAAATATGCATCGATTAGAGGCACTTTTTACCTCGTCTTTAAAGCGAGTTCTCAAAGTTATAAGAGCGAAAATGTGCCTCCTACGACTTAGAGCATCGGCTACTCTATTCTCCTTCCCTTTGATATAGCTAATATCAAAGTCATATTGTGATAAAAATTCTAACCACCTTCTTTGTCGGCATTCAAATTGGGGTGAGTAAAAATATATTTCAGTCCCAGTGATCGATTTTCAACTCAAAGGTTTTCCAAGTAAATAGTGTCTCCAGGACTTGAAGCGCATGAACAATGGCGGCAAGTTCCAAATCATGAGGGCATAATTCAGCTCATGTAACTTAAGTTTTCTACTTTCATAAGCTATGACCTGATCATTTTGAAACAAAACACCTCCAGGCCTTCCCGAAAGCATCCGTTACAACCGTAAAATTCCCATTAGGTGCAGTACAGCCAATATAGGTGCGAGAGTCAAGCTGGTCTTTCAGACTTTTGAAAGCCGCTTCGCACTTGTCATTCCACATGAATTTCTTATCCTTCTTCTGCAATGAAGTTATTGGTGCAGCTACCTTAGAAAAATCCTTTACAAATTTTCTATAGTAACCAGCAAGACCCATGAAGCTTCTTACTTCATGCACATTCTTTGGTGCAGGCCACTCAGTTATTGCCACTATTTTTGAAGGATCTACAGCGATTCCTTCTTTACTTATGACATGACCCAAATAGTGAACCTCTGAATCATAGAAAGAACATTTGGATAACTTACCATACAACTTTCTCTTTCTCAAAATTCCCAAAACTATCTTCAAATGCTCATTGTGCTCCTCAACGCTCTTAGAATAAATGAGAATATCGTCCAAGAATACAAGTACAAACTTGTCCAGGTATTCTTGAAAAATATTGTTCATTAAATTCATAAAGGCTGCAGGTGCATTAGTTAACCCAAAGGCTAGAACTGTGAATTCATAATGTCCGTACCTTGTTCGGAAAGCTGTTTTATGAATATCTTCCTCTTTAATCCTTACCGATGATAACCGGATCGAAGGTCTATCTTAGAATAAACCGCTGCTCCACGCATCGATCAAACGGATCATCGATCCTAGGAAGTGGATATCGGTTCTTGATTGTTGCTTTGTTGACATCCGATAATCAATACCACGGACCTTAGTGTTCCATCCTTCTTTTTCACAAATATCACGGTGCTCCCCAAGGTGAAACACTTGGTCTAATCAATCCTTTAGACAAAAGCTCTTGTAAGCTTGTGCCTTAAGCTCGACTAACTCTGTAGTAGTCATCCGATAAGGCGCCTTGGAAATAGGTTCGATTCAGGGCTTGATTTCAATGGTAAAATCAAATTCTCTCTTGGGTGGTAACCACAGGTAATTCCTCAGGAAAAACATCCCTGAAACTTTGTAACAGTGGAATTTGCTTCATGTAATCACCATCTTCTTACGAAGATTCGAGATATCTTTCTTGCATAAAGGGTACATCCTTTATTCTTAGCCTTTTTAAGTGCATGGTGACAGATCTTCTAACTGAAATTTCTCGTTTCACACCTTGAATCTCTGCTGATTCCAGCTGATCATCTAAACATTTTATGTTCTTTTCATAGCAATCTACCTTTGCTTTATGGTCAGATAACCAATTGACACCAATAATAATGTCATATGATCCTAAAGGTGCAACATAGAGATCAACTTCCGTGGAGAAATTAGGTAAATCAAGGAGGCTTTGCTCCAAAGAGACACATACTCAGCTTTGTATGAGCAAATTATTACCATACTCTACGATCAAGATTTATCCATTTTCCCAGCTTTTCTTTTAAGTTTAGAAGCAAGTTTATTAGAAATAAAACATTCAGTAGCTCCTGTATCAAAAAGAATAGTGACAGGTATGCCGAATAACTTACCCGGAACTTCTATAGGTGTTGCTTGCTTTTCGACTTGCTTGCATGCTCTTTGCGGCATGTATCTTATCTTTCTTGATTACGATCATCCTTTTTCAAAGGACATTGATTCGCATAGTGGTCCTTGCCACAATTGTAGCACCTCCTACGGGTCCCTTCTTAGGCTCGGCATTACCTCCGGCCTTGTAATTGTCATGTTGTCCTCCATAGGACTTGTCCATTATTATAATTTTTAACGAAATTATCCCTTATATTTCAGCGAGGCTTATTTCTGCTGCTTTCTTATGTTATCCCACGAAACTTACTCTTGTTTCCAAACTTTTCCACGGTCCTTTTAAGGTGCAGAGAGGTTGAAGAAGGGTTTGCGGTCTTCTTCGCACTTCCTCCTTATGCGCGAAAATAGCCTTTAATTTACTTTCTTGCCTTATGGCCTTTTCAACAACTCCTTCCATAGTGGTTGGGTGTGAACATCGACCTCTCCCCTATCACGAGTTGATCCATGATGAATTTCCGTATCTGAACTTTTAAATCGGTTTGATCTTTGCGGTACATACTTGAGGAGTTTTGTAAACCGCTCCCGGTATTCGATTACCGTTAGCTTCCCTTGAGCTAAGTTCTGAAATTCTGTCATTTTCGATCATAGAAAAGTTGGCAGCCACCGTTGCCTAAAATAGCCTTTAAATTGATCCCAAGTAATATTGGTCTCATCGATGTTTAGCTCGACTTTTCGGCTATCCCACCACGAAGATGCTTCGTGAGAAAGCTGATAGGCTCCCCATATAGCTTTAGTTTCCTCACGAGAAGTTCCTTATTGCAAAGTACTTCTCCATTTATTGAGCAGTTCTCGGCTCCATCTCCTAATGTGGTGCCATCATACTTAGGTGGACTTATCCTTTTATATCATTAGTGAGTTCTGCTTTGCCAATCGGCCTTTTTGTTTTCTGGTTGCACGGTGCATTCACGGCATTAACATCAACACCCGTGTCGGGGTTGTCCTCGGGAGGTTGCTTGATTATTATTATCGACTTCTTCATCCTCCTCATTTCCGTCACCTGCTGTTCAAGTACAGACCAAGCGATCTCTTGTGTCCAGCGGGGCAGCGAGGATCTCATCCGATTTACGGGTTGTCCGCTCCTCCTTGGTGGAGCATTACTATAACGTTTTCCCTTGTTCTAACCATTTTTACTGTTACAAGAAAATTCGGTTTTTATCAGATTATGGACTCAATAGGTCCAGAGCTGCAACCTTCACTCGATACCAAGATGTAACATCCTCATTTTAGACAATAGAACAAGTCAATTTTTTTTTTTTATAATTGCATCTTTGGTTCTAAATACATAATTTAGAACTCACAATTCAAATAACCATTTATATAACAGAACAACCATATGCATTTGTAATGACTCGGAATACCTCCGATCTATTCATTCCATGACTCGGTAATCTACCGATCTATTCATGAGTAAAAAGAGTTAGTGTTTTTATTTAACACAACACTCTTGCGGTTCTCTTCCTAATCAGGATTGAATGCTGCTCTGTCCCGAGGAATCTAAGCTGAATAAGCTGTTACCATTATTCATCGGCATCTCATCCCTTAGACTAGGTGAATTAGGACAACGCAATCAGCGACTTGCGATACTTTGGCCAAAGATTTGAAACATCTTGTTCATGTCTCGTATTCCTTAACGGCATACTCGTCGATCGGAATACGTCCTTCACCCCATTCATATGTTATATAGAATGTCTTATCTTGACTCTCTTGTCGGTCCTTCCTTTCTGGCAAGAATCACTCGGAGGCGGATTAACAAGGTGATAATGTTATATGGATGCCCACGAGGATTAGGGATATGATGACATCTTGGTTCACCTTGCGGTTTAACCGGTGTGTCATGATACCCCAAATCTCGAGCGAGTCTTATAACATGACCACGTTCTTAATCGGTCCCGGGGTAACTCGTGCGAAATCAAGTGTAAATCTTAGCGATCAATGCAAAGGGTGTGTCGCCATAAGTCATCTGCATTGTTGTAACTTGAGAAGATCCTAATCTCCTCGGAGGTACAGCCTGCGATCGACTTATGTCGTCGACCTTTAAATCCGCCTCGAAAAGATCTACCCAATAACAAGCGTTACGCACTTGAGTTTAAATTACTTTTAAAGACTTTTCCCCTAAGGTTAGCCTTTCCAAATCCTGGATTCTTTGTCTTAAGACGACCCTCCTCTATTAAAACCCATTACATGGTAGAGATATTACGGTCAAGTTCCCATCGAGTCATTAGAATACACACGATTCTAAAGCAACGAAATCGGACAATATCTCATAACCTTTGCTTGAGATTGCCATCGAACTCCATTTGATTGCCTATCAGTTCTCTTAAGCTGAATTTATATCATACTTTTTAGTTTAAAGATATAAGTGATTAAGAATCCAATTCTTGTTGTCCTTTCATACTTAGGACTAGGGATTAGTAATTTAATCCGGTTTGTTTAGCGTTCTCTTTAGGCTCGTTTTTTTTTTTTTAACCTATCTTCTAGAAAGACAATTATTTAATTCCAATATTGCTTTCGCTAGAATAAATTAGAACTACCAAACACTCATAAGAATTTAATCTCATTTACTTACAAGACTTTCATTGTCGATCACAAAAGCATCCATATTATACAATAATAACAATGCCCCTTCGTTACATAAACCGAAGAAGGTCATCTTTCGAAATAGAATACAACACATAAGTATCAAACACTTATTTCCATTCCTTTCAAAACTATACAATTACATTTTATGCAACACGACATACTTGATACAATGCTATCGGAAAAGAAACATCTTTTCCCATTTAGTACATCTATAAAATCAAGCTGTAATTCATTACAAATCAAATAAACAATCGATCGACATCGGATCTGCATTGCTTTTACCTCTTACGGTAACCATCTGCAAAAATAGTCAACATGAGTCGGTTCATGGCCCAGGCATGATAAGCACTAACTTTTAAAACAATTGCAATCCATCAATTGTTTTCATTAAACCTACTGTTTAAATGAGATCAAATATCCAAATAAGTAAACATATTCGGACTATGTCCTTGTAATACTGAGATGATTACAATTAGGTAACTCTATCATTGTTACAAATAGTCTTATTCACTTTCTAATATTTCATCAAATATTAAAAGAATCAAGGCGAAATGTACACAACAATCATTGAATCCAAAATCACAACATTGTTCGGATCGTTTCATTCTTCCAAAAGGGAACAACATAACAATTGAATTCCACCAATATGTTACAAAACAATTTCCCCTTTAGTTAGATAAATATCAACAAGTATTAAATAAAGGAAGAGAAAGAACCTATCCATTCCTACTTCCTTTCACATAAGTTCATCAACTGTCTGAGTCCTTAGATATAAAAACATTCTACCCAGCATATAAATGAGCAGGTTAAACAAGCCACAAGTAAGATCATGTTCCAAATCAAGAAATAGAAACACAACAAAACTCTGTCTGACAACTAACACATCAGCAATTCATGTATCGACCCTAAGCCCAATCTAGTTCCTTTTACACGGTAAGGCTTTGACACAAGTTGAAAACAAGAAACTACAAGCGTAACGCTGAAAACAACAACCTTATTGCATCAAGCAATTTGAGGTTTCTAGAGACATGCTATGTTGACCACACGGTATTTCCAAATCATGCACAGTCAAATCGGACCATTAAATGGAAAAGAACATAGCATACTTATTCTTGCTCGGTCAAAATCGGGTGAAGTAAAAGAAGGGAATCTGACGAATCGATCCTTACCTTGGCGCATGCAGTCTTAGTGTGGTATTCGCGACTTACCCTAACAAGATCGAGACACGAAGCAGTCATCCATATTCAAGGATCTCAACGGTGACAAAGACGGTGTCCAGGTCAAGTTCGAAAGAGATGAAGTACCAGCTACCTTTCCGAATTCCAAATGATTCAACCGAGAGTAACAATTCAAGCAGATGCATATGAATTCATACTGTTGTTCGTCAACGAAGCATAAATAGAATCAGACGAACAGATTAATCTCTGATTTCAAACCAAGAACCCGACTGAACTCTGCCAACCTTTTTACACAAATTTGTACAGGTTGAAGACGTACATGTCCACCTAAGAATCTGTACCTCAAAATCCCAGAAACACGAAGGTATTCCAATCGCAATAACAAGATCGAAATACATGTTATTCCATTAAGTCGCCGGCACATAAAATACCCACAACTTAACTTTATTCGGCTCAAAAATAAAAGGAATCATTCATTCGACTCCTCAGAGTCGTCCAATTCACAACAGTATAAATCTATATATTCACACTGAAAACTGTTAATGGTTTTGTACTCATAACCACTGAACCCTACAGCAACGTACTATGGAATTGGTTGATAAATCCATCTATGCCATTCATGGCAAACATTCAGAATGAAACAAGTGAAGCAAATCGAATACCCATTTCAAGCAAGGAAATCAACTGAGCCGCTTCGAAACTTTCGAACAGCTTTCACATAGAAATGAAAATGCATACCCAGGAAGTCTTTACCCTTTAATTATTTCAAATAACAGTAGCCAAAAGACCTGTTTCTTCTTACCAGGCTTCCACGAAAATCCATTCACAAAACTTATGGATGAATCTACATTCCCAGCAATAGATAGCAATATACGATTCAATCATGGACTCCACGAGTCGTCTGATAAAGTACAGTGTATCTATATTATACGAGTCCACAAGTAATCCCGCTAACACAATCACAAGGAAACAACTTCAGCTAGGTCGTATAAACTACGGTAACACAACAGTTACCTACTCCTAACAAAATTAGAAGACAATGAAAACCCAAAAGGTATCATTAAACACTGTCAACAAAACCCACGACAGATTTTCCAAAGAAGCGATAATACTGATCAATCTTACAGTATTCATCAAAATCATTCCATACAGTTTCCATAACAAGAAACAGTGACCACTAGTCAAAAACATACAGTGGTCTTATACTACACACAGGTATATTCTAAGGGCTCACGCCAAACAGGCCGAACACTCAAACTTTTATAAATAAATACCTCACATGTATAAGCCAGAATGAATACTCAAAGCAAATAGGGCCGAAATTCGATTTCAATAAACACCCATCAAGAGGAAATTGAAAAATCGAACCAGAAGAATCTAGTGCCAAAAATCAAACAAGATCTCCATAGAAAATTCATCTAATTTTCACAAAACGTTTGAACAGAGTTGTTCTAATGAAAGCACTTGAAAGACAGCAAGATATTTAAAGGTTAGGGCCTAGCATGCCTGTATTTTGATCAAATTTCGAAGGAGACCACGGGAAGAGCTCAAACTTCCTTTTCTTTTTCCACGATAAGGCGACCAACAAAATTTCGCTTGTCTCCATCACATATATATCCTCCATGACGAGAAAAAGAGCGGAGAAATTCATTCTTGCCATGCAACTCAAAGAGAACTGGTGCGAAGAACCAGTAAACAAGCAGAGCAAAAACCGAAAATCGCGATAAGCCAAACAAACCCACAAACTTCCCGTTTGCATGCCTTCTCGCGAGTTCCGAGCTCGCTTTCCGAGAAAATTAAATGCCATTAAACCAATTTTCCGCTTAAACTCTCACTTCCACCATGCGCGGTTTGGTGACAGTCCATCTAAAACTCATGTTCATTTCCAAACTTAGCGACCTGCCACGTCCTCACCGGTTAGCCGTCGCCTAAGCCTCCGCCATGACCTGTCCTTCATCCTTATCCCTTACATTTATTGCCATAGAAAACACCGCCCATGGTTCGCCACCCTCCATAGGCCCCTTCATAATCTCCTCATTAGTTAGGTTAGTATCTTAGGTTAGAGTTTAGGGTAATACCCATACTAACAAATTTACACAAAGATACTAACTTAGGATATTAACAAATAGCCTAGGTCTAGGTTAGACTAACAATAATCTAACCCCTAGGTTAGGTTTTAGTTTTAGGTTACTAACCCTTAATAATTCAGTTTGGTCCTTGTCCTGAAAACTCGGAAAGACCTGTATCATACCTTCTAAAGCGAGTTAGCTCCTGTTCTTATTGCGAGTGTATGTCAACGAATTATTACAGGTCTCTGATCGAGACCTTCCGGATATACTTTGATATCGGGAACCATTTCATTTCCCCAAGATCAGCTGAGTCATACTCGACCAAGCTTAATCAATGCTTCCATACCTTACTGACTGTTCAAGTGCGTGATCAAATTCATCACAAACAGATTTAAAGCATTACTTGGATCAATTCCAGCGATCCAAGTCTAGATATTATAGATGAATATCTCTATAATTCATTCCGTGATCGATTAATATTCGGACACAAAATGAAATAAATAAAAGAGTCTATTCATATTTTGACTCGATCAAGATCTCGAATCTACTGCAAGAAATTCAATACATATCAAGCATCTATTACAATATATAGGAAGAATGGGAGAGAGAAGAGGGAAGAATGTTGAATCCTACTCCAACCAGCCCCGAGATATACATTGAATCCCATATAGAAAACTCAACCATTGAATATAAATTCCTTCTATAAATCTTCCCATAATATGTCACTTCTGGTTCTCCAACTGGATCAAATCGAATCAAATATGGTAGTTGAAGAGATCAGATTCTGCGTTAATGGCCTGGAATAATTTTCTCCATTTTTCTCTGACCTAACCTCCCTAAAATTAAATTTTTAGATCTCCGTGGCATAGAAGAGGCCAAGATCTTACCAACAGTTTCAGATTTGTAATATTTCGAGCCATGAGTCGAAAGATATGCCCCTTCAAAGTTTGTATCGGGTCCGTACAAAAGGGTGGAAAAACCGGTTTGAAATACTGGCCCCCTTTTTCCATATGGGACACGTGGAGGGTTGGCACTTATTCAAGGGCAGCCTCTGTATTTTTCTCTTGGAATGGCGTGGGGATGACACGTGGCTTTTCCCGTGGCCTGCTTGATTTCCTTATAGTTTTGGCTAATTCCTTTGCTCGGCAAACTTGTCATATTTCTTGACAGGGGACACATGGTGGTCTATCGCTTGCTTGGAAACCCCCTTTCAATCTTGCTCTTAAACTAGTTCACTTTGGACACTTGGCATTCTCTGTCCGACTGTCATCATGCATTGACTATTGTAATGAAATTACTTGTATAATTCAGATTAAGAGCAACAATAGAACACCAAATAACACAATATTTCAGAATAATGATCTCAATATGCAATTAGAATAGCTTCGCCACTTCAAGGGGGCAACCTCCAAACCATATAATAAGACTCAAATGCTCAAATGATAATGAAATACTACCTATAATCCCCTATATATACTATTCATATGCTATGGCCATCACCAAGGCCGACCTATTAAGCATGAGAAAGTATAAATGATATAATAAAATGATATGGTAAGCCACAAGTCAGCTACTCATATCCTAATACAAGCAATAGGTTAAGGGCGTAGCATGCCCTTCCCCTTCAAACCAACATTTTCCTCAACATTGAATAATCTGGATGTTGCTGCAGAAAACCTTCATCCTCCTAGGTGGCGTCTTCTATGCTCATATTCTTCCACTTGATCAGATATTCCTTAATGTCTCTAGTTCTCAACCTCTTAGTACGTGTTTGCAGAATCTTCTCTGGCTCCAAAATGATTCTTCCTTCCTCATCAAGTTCTGGTAACTCTGTCTAGGCTTCAAATTTCTGTCCAATAACCTTCTTCAGGCATGAAACATGGAATATTGGGTGTATGTGTGAAGATGGAGGCAACTCTAGTTTATAAGCAACACTACCAATTTTCTGTAGAACCTGATAAGGGCCATAATATTTAGGAGCAAGTTTGTTTTCCTTTTTCGTTGCTTTAGGGAAATCATTTTAAAGGTGTAGACGTACAAAACCCAGTCACCAATTTCAAAATGTCTTTCACTATGGTGTTGATCTACTTGTTGTTTCATCCTGTTTTGTGCTAATGCTAAATTCTCCTTCAAACTAGCCAAAACTTGTTGTTGATGTTGAATGTGTTCCTCAACATCTCTGACCTTAGTTTACACCCTCAAGGAGGAAGTGATAGAAGGTGGATGGTAACCATATAATGCTAAAAATGGGATCATTTGAGAAGAGGTATGAAAAGATGTGTTATACCACCATTCTACCAGTGGTAGCCATTTAATCCACCTTTCTTGCTTATCTGATACAAAACAACATAAATACCCCTCTAAGCATTTGTTGACCACTTCTTTTTGCCCATCAGTTTAAGGATGATAAGATGAGCTGTGAGCTAGCTGAGTACCCAAACATGAAAATAATTCCGTCTAAAAATTACTTGTGAAAATAGGATCATGATCACTTACAATTATCTTTGGGGTTCCATGTAGCCTTTGAACTGTCTCCAAAAAAATAGTTGTGATCATTATTGGCTACAAATGGATGTGATAGGGCACAAAATGGGCATATTTTGTGAGCCTATCCACAATCACAAAAATAACATTCTTACCCTCTGAACAAGGCAATCCGGTGATGAAATCCATGGAGACCTCCTCCCATCTCTGGCTAGGAATTGGTAAGGGTTGCAATAGACTTGGTGTCTTAATTGTTTCCCCTTTGTTCTGTTGGCACACTAAACACTCTAATACAAACTTTTGTACATCCCCCTTGAGTCCTTCCCAAAAGAATTCTCTTTTTATTCTATGATATGTCTTCAAAAACCCAGAGTGTCCTCCAACAGGTGAGGCATGTAGCTCTGCAAGAATCTTATGCTTCAACTCAGAATCTTTACTCAAGTATAACCTATCCTTGTACCATAGGGCATTACCTTTCCACTCAAATTTGTTAGATTTCATAGATCCTTGCTTGATATTCTATATTAGAGATTGTGTATCCTTATCTTGATCCCATTCCAATCTTGCTTCATCCACCCAATTGGCCATCAACATGGACATTCCACATAGTAAGGCATCTGCGGATGTATCCCTTCTAGACAACGCATCAACTACTACATTTTCTTTACCCTTTTTGTATATGATTTCAAAATCATAACCCAAAATTTTTGTTACCCACTTTTGTTGTTCCTCATATGATAACCTTTGCTCCAAAAAGTATTTGAGACTATCATGATCAGTTTTTACCTTGAAGTGTCTACCCATGAGATAGGGCCTCCATTGCTTGACCGCATGAAGAATAGCCATCATTTCTTTCTCATAGATAGGTTTGAGTAGATCTTTTCCTTTGAATTGGTGACTCTCAAATGCAATTGGTCTTCCTTCTTGCATTAGAACTGCTCCCAATCCTGATCCTAAAGTGTCACATTCAACAATGAAGGTTTTTGAGAAGTTGGGAGTAGCCAAAACTGGGGTGCTACACATGGCTTCCTTTAGCTGCTCAAAGGATTTAGTGGCTATGTCTGTCCAATGGAAGGCATCCTTCTTTAGCAATGCAGTGAGTGGGGTTGTTATTCTACCATATCCCCACACAAATCTTCTCGTAGTACCCTGTTAGTCTTAGGAACCCACGAAGATTTTTGAGATTTTTGGGCCTTGGCCATTCCACCATAGCTTTGATCTTCTGAGGATCAACTTTGACGCCTTCATGGGATACAATATGACCCAAGTACTCTACCTCTTGTACACCAAAAGAACATTTGGATGGCTTTGCATACGAGTTTATGTTTCTCCAAAACTTCCAACACGTTATTTACATGTTGTAAGTGTTCTTCCCATGTCTTACTGTAAATCAATATGTCATCAAAGAAAACTAATACAAATTTCCTTAAAAACGGCCTAAAAATAGTGTTCATCAAGCTTTGAAAGGTTGAGGGTGCATTTATAAGACCAAAAGGCATTACCAAAAACTCATAATGGCCCTCATGAGTCCTAAAAGTAGTTTTACGAACATCTTCCTCTTTTATCCTAATTTGATGGTACCCGAACGAAGATCTAATTTTGTGAAATAAATAGCACCATGTAATTCATCAAGTAAATCATCAATTAATTGAATAGGAAACTTATCTTTGATGGTGTACTTGTTGAGTTCTTGGTAATTTGGACACATCCTCCATGTTTCATCCTTCTTACGTACCATGACCACTGGTGAAGAATATGCACTCTGGCTATGCTTGATGATACTTGCCTTCAACATTTCCTCCACCATTTTCTCGATCTCACTTTTCTGGGAATATGGGTATCTATATGGTCTGATGTTGGGTGTTTGGCTCCCTGGAATTAACTGAATGGCATGATCATGATCCCTAACTAGTGGTAGTCCCTTGGAATTGCATCAAAAATAGATGAGTGAGCATTCATAATCTTCTGAAGATTGGGTGGCATTGAAGACTCGTGTTTTGTACTTCTATAGAAAATAGATTTGGTATAAATCCATCCACTCCTTTTGAGAACCTTCGCATCTCGATGAGAGCTAATAATCTGTGGAGACTTAGCTACCATCCCATTCAATTGTATTGTCCTTCCATCTGAATGAAATCACATGAAAAATTCTTGGAAATTCATCTCTATAGTACCAAGGTTGTGAGCCATTGGACTCCCAAAACAATATTTTCTCCTCCCATAGAAATAAAAAACATAGGAGAGTCTAACATGTAGTCCCCCATGGAAATATTGATACTATGGCACTTTCCTATGCACTTGACTTTGTCCCACCATCCGCAATCATAACTTAAATTTCTGGAGTTTGGGTAAATAAAACAATTGAGGCGGGTAGCTAACTTACTATTTATGAAGTTATGAGTACTCCCAAGTCAATCAACACTATCACCTTCTATTTTTTGAGATAGCCAATAACCTTGAGTGTTTGAGGAGTACTAATACTGACAATGCATGGAAAGAAATTACAGTGGTTGGTGATCCTCTACTTCATCTTCCACTGTTTCCTCACCTCTCCTATAATTTCAGCTTCCTCATCATCCTCATTACCTCTGTCAATATAGAACAACTTCTTCTCAGCACATTTATGTCCCGGTCCATATTTGCTATCACAGTTAAAACATAATCCTTTTGCTCTCTTTTCTTCCATTTGTTGAGGAGTCAGTCTAATTGGCCTAGAAAATGAAGGGGAAGAGATACTACGGTCTCTGGTGTTAATGAAAGGTGGCCTCCTACTAAAAATAACTTTTTCCTCTACACGACGTGCCATGATAATAGAATCAAAATCTTGATTGGATTAAACATACGTACCTCATGCTCGATGTGGTCCTTAAGACCCCCAAGAAACAAGTCATTCAGATTCTCTTCTGGAATATTCTCCACCCTTAAGGATAGGTTTTGGAATTGATGCACATAATCTTTGACTGATCCTATTTTCCGTAACTTTGCTAATTGACTAAAGTAGTTCTCTGAAACACTGGAACTATAGTGCAATTATAACTCCTCGGTAAAAATTGTCCAAGTGACACCTAGACCATTCTTTTGCCTCTGAGCACATAACCAATGATACCAAACAAATTGGTCGGGTTCAAGATATAGGGATGCCAATGTAACATTTTGTCCTGATGGTGTTTGATGTAACTCAAAGAAGTTCTCCATTTGATTTATCCAATTCAGGGGATCCTTACCATCAAATTTGTGCATATCCACTTTCAGCATCATGTTCTGTGGTTGTGAATAAGTTTGATTCCAATGGGACTGGAAAAGTTATCCAATATGGTTAGTTTGTCCATGATTTTGAACTGAAGGGCCATATGGGCTAGATTTGGGCCATACTGGTTACCCTTTACATGTTGCATGATATCATCCAACCGATGATTGATTTGGGCTATGTCTCCTTTAGAGGCCATCTCAGATTGTACATTTTGCAACTCATACTCAAGTTGGCTCACCTTATGATCAACTAAGGTAAACCCTAGTGCTGAGGAATCTATATTTACCCCTTCTGACTCCATCTCTTCAATCACTACCCCATCTTTATCTGGGGTTTTACCCAGAGTAACTGGATTCTTTTTTGCTCTTGTGGAAGGCCCCACCATGATGTCAAACCTTAGGGTTTAGGGTTTTGATACAATTTCGGCTGAAAAGGAAAAAACACAAAGAAAATAATAATACTATTTTTTTGAGAGCTTTCCGAAAATGTAAAGAACTTGAAAATTTTCCACAATTTGCACCCTAGGGAGCGATTTTATGAAAAACCCTAAATTTGTAATAACTTTTGCAAAATAAATTTAAAAAGTATGAAATTTTCAGGAACCTTACTTGAAATTCTTTACAACTCTGGTAAAAATATCTCCCACCAATTCGCTCTGGTTCGCAATATGTGGTGGAAACAAAAAATTAGGGTTTTTGCCCTAATTTCGGCCCAGATCGCAGCTCTGATACCACTTGTAATGAAATTACTTGTATAATTCAAATTAAGAGCAACAATAGAACACCAAATAACACAATATTTCATAATAATGATCTCAATATGCAATTAGAATAGCTTCGCCACTTCGAGGGGGCAACCTCCAAACCATATAATAAGACTCAAATGCTCAAATGATAATGAAATACTACCTATAATCCCCTATATATACTATTCATATGCTATGGCCATCACCAAGGCTGACCTATTAAGCATGAGAAAGTATAAATGATATAATAAAATGATATGGTAAGCCATAAGTCGGCTACTCATATCCTAATACAAGCAATAGGTTAAGGGCGTAGAACTATTCAACCCGACTCTGTCCCCTTTTTAAGACTGGACACATGGAGGCTCCGTGCTCACTTAAAAGCCCGATCAAGATTTTCCTTTGGAGGAGCGTCGGGTTGACACTTGGAAGCCTCCGTAGGTCTTTGGAATTTTCAACGGCCCCTCTTACCTTTTCGGACCTTGGGCTATGTGGCGATCTAGCGCTTGTTTGAGCTTACGCTTTTGGATTCAACTTAGAAGCGCTGCTTGGACACGTGGCAATCTCTCGCCAACAATTCTATACTTAGCCCTTTTTGAGGCCCGCCTTGTCCACCTTTTGACCCTTGTTAACCATTTGCTACGTGGAGGGTTGGCACAAGTTTGAGTTTCCCTTTTTGGATTCAACTTTGGAGAAGTGTCATGCCGACACGTGGCTCTCTCCGTTGTCTCCTCCATACTTAGTCAATTTTTGGACTCGTTCTAAATCAAGCTTTTGTGCCCGAAGACTTCAGATCTTCATCGTTTCTTCTTCTCCTTACTCCTGGCTTCTTTTGACACTGCTCCTCCTTCTCTGACCCTGCTATTTTATTTCTGAGCCCACCTGTAACCTGTTTGATGAATTTAAGGCACGATTCACTTGACAGAGCCGTTTCTTCTCTTTCTTCTTGCATAAGGTCATTTAGTCTTTCGTAGGCCCCGCCATTCCATTGTTGAGTCCTTCTCAGTAACTTTGTTTGCAAGATTCAAACATTTTTTCTCTGTTTCTTTCTGCGGAGTCATGCGGTTGATCCAATATTTTTCCCGGGGGGCGAAATATGGATAACAATTCCCACCCAAATAATCTTTGTTATTTTTGCTTCACTTTATAGTTTTGATCTTGGTCACACTATTCATTCAAGTGCAATTTGCGCTTAAAGGAGCCAAAATAAAAATGTGAAATTCTAATTTTTTAAGGTCCGCGACCTAATCGTAAATCCTATTTCCCGTAGGCCTTTTTCAGGTTGTAAGCTCTAGTAATAGTGGAAACATTTGATGCACTAAAAATATTGATAATTGAACACTACCAACAACTATTCATATGAGTGAAAGGTAAATTTAATATGTCTTTCGAGCTTAATAAAAACATGAAAATCATATTATTAACACAAATATTTAAATATAATATACAAAATATTATATATGTTATAATATAAATATCTATAAATATAGCTCATTGTATTATATATTAAATAAATAAGCAATTAATTAAAATATATATACAAAACATATTTTTAATATATATATATATTAACATGTGAAATGTTTTAGTTATATTTCTATCAATAACTCTTGGAAAAATAATATAATTAAGAATACAAAGTTTAATAATGTTTCTATAGTTTAATTCTTATTTGATGTGAATATAACTAAGATTAACAAGTTTGTTTATGTTTGACATTAACCCCTTAAATTATCTTTTGGTGAATTTTGTTTGCATCCTTGTGCCAATTCTAATGCATCATAAACATAAGCTACATAAATATTTATTCAATGTTTTTTTCATGTGAAATCCGTAGTTGACCAAATAAAATGGACATTAAGTGTGAACACGTGGATGCAGAAAGTCCTAAAACAATGCATAAAAGATGTATATGGAACTCTGCTACAAATATGAATTCAAACCTTACAAGTGGAAGACATATATGAATTTGAACTTGTGGATATGGTCTTGGCTATGGACAAATGGGATCATATAGACCAATGACTCCTATAAGATAATTTCTATCTTGATCGCACTATATAAAAAAAACTATATTTTAAACTATATATAAGGGCAGACAACAACTCTTGCTCATCGAATTCCCCTATCTAGATATCTGCGTCGTGATGGGAGTAAAGAGGATGAACTGAACTACTCGACTCGACCTTACTTTACCTCGCGCTCTGTAACCTGCCTTAGATATAGAGTATAGGGCTTCGCGCTCTGTAGGATTTGAACCCACGGCATCGGGTTTTGGAGACCCGCGTTCTACCGGACTGAACTGAAAGCGCTTTCTTAGGATCCATATCTCAGTGAACCTTGATAGGGGCATACTTGGTCTCCATATTGGGAATCGAGTCTCACTATGGAGATGGGGGTTTATGCGGACTGAGGGACCCTATTTTTATAAACCCCGAATTCCTCGAAGGATGTTAGGTTTTAGGGGAGGGGTAGGGAGTACACTATAGATGGGACACGTGGTGATAAGAACGTCTTCGGAAAGGGTTGTTTCAAGGGGATGAGATGCATACCGTCATGACCGCATTTGTATTACATATAGAATATATATATACATATACCCTACCCATCTAACTAGAGAGTGAGAGTTGAAACAAAAGGGTAGAATGACACTCTCTATATCTAGATCTAAACTCTCTCTCATGAAAAATCTTCCATGCCGCGCCATCCTAGATTTTGATACCCTATCTATATATGGGATTCACACCCTATCTCAGTATATGGCATATTTGGCATACCGTGCACGAAATATAGAATCGGGAGAGAGATCGGGTTTGAACACG
>CM031238.1:1608207-1623207 GCA_018340775.1 Taxus wallichiana var. yunnanensis
AGTAGCAACTTTCGTACGGAGAGTATTAAACGATGGACACAAAATATGGAGAAAAAAAAATGGTCCATAGAAAAAATACAATAAATATGGAAAAATACATGATAATTTGTATATATAAAAAATATGATAATTTTAATAATCAAACACACAACTATACAACAAATTAAAAATTATTAAAGTGACAAAACTTTTTGGATTAAACTTAAATCATGTATGCATTAACTAAAATGATGGAAATAACATATTTTATGTCTCTAACATCATGAGTGTTGACAAATGTTTACAATTCTTAAAAAAAAGAACACTATTATGAAGCTCCCACATAATTAGTCATCCCTCATTTGTATCATTATCTAAATATTCACCATCGATATCTCATCATCACCACTACTTACATCTGCATAGTACTCTGCATCATAGTTCAATTTTGCATCGAGATTCAAAGAATGAGGAGTAGAGGTGGAAGAGAATTGCTTTGCAATATTGGCACTTAGGACTCACATGTTGCTATGGACAAAAACTATATCGATAGCTGCTTTGAGTCCCTAATTTATTCCTCCACTTTGAATGAATTAGTTCAAATGTACTCCAATTCCTTTCACAACTAGATGCACTGCATACTTGACGTAGAATACGAATAGCAAATTTTGTAACTCGGAGTTGAACCACCATACGATTCCCACCATTGCACAGGTGTGATATCTGGATTAGTTCTATTCTCTCTTGCTTTTTGTCAAGAAAAGAGGAGCCCAATCTCATCCCTATATGCATTTTTTTGAACATCTAACTTGCTTCAAATATCGGGATCTAAGCACATTCTATCCATGCATTGATACAAACCATCCATAGTATCATCATCACTTTCATGTTTCATCCCAAACAAGCAAGGATTCAAGTAACATGTTGCTTTGAATGTAACAGAGTGCATCATATACCACCTCTCGTCTATCATATCCCATAAATAATTCCATTCTAGCTTACAAGAATCTCCACCAAAGGATTGTTTGATTGCCTCTTTTTCCGTGTCCATTGCCTCAATAATATATCCCATGCAAGGAATGTCACCATCAACCATTCTAAGCACTCATACAATAGGCTCAAATATTTTATTGGCCTTTATTGCTCCCTCCCAAAATTGTTCCCCTAGAATGATAGCGCATTTCTTTGTTTTTTTTGAATAGATGAAAGTTTACTATTTTCCCAATCTCGACCAACCACCACACTTCTAATTGCTTCCTTCTCTTGAATTTCTCTTTGTAAGGTAATAAATTGAGTTACAAATCTTGTGTCCCCAGCATCGGTAATTCCCTCTTACACTCTTTTACGTATTTTCTTAGTGTAAATTAGTGGTTTGTAATAAACTTGGCAATCAATTTTCCTTCTTCCACAACTATTGATACCCAATTTGTAACTTTCCAAAATCTTCCAAAAGAAGATCCAATACATGAGCAACACAAGTACTCGAATATAGTTGGATATTTTTCCATCAAAAATTTTCTGCTCCAACACAGTTTATAGAATTGTCGATCCACAATTTGAACTACATTTTCCACTCCAACATGTAAAATATCTTGTTCAAGGACATTAACAATATATTTTGAAGAATTTGTTTCATTTGAAGCATCCAAAGCCTTTAAAAATACATATCCACGAGGAGAACAAGAAAGAGTATTAACAAGAGTTCTATGTCTCCTATCTGACCAACCATCACTAACAATGGTGCATCCATTTTTCTCCAAGAATCTATAATAGGTTTCAGCTCCTTTATTATTTCATCCTTCTCTTTCTTGAGACCCGATGTCCTCAAACTCTCATAAGAAGGGATAATATACCCTTTCCCAAATTCTGAAATTACACACACCATTCTGCAAAAAATATGGAGATCTAACATGATTTAAAGGTACTACATCACCATAAAAATACACGCCACTACCCTATCAACATCTTCCTTAAACTTTTGATTCCAAAATGTCTTCAATGTTTGTTTTTGTTTTCCTTGTGAAATTTGCAAAAGAGACTGAACTAATCCAACTTCAATGTGTATTTTTGTTTCCTTACAACATTCTCGAGATTGGATTCAAATTGTTTTAATATATTTTGTTTT
This sequence comes from Taxus wallichiana var. yunnanensis, assembly GCA_018340775.1. NCBI lineage: Eukaryota > Viridiplantae > Streptophyta > Pinopsida > Cupressales > Taxaceae > Taxus > Taxus wallichiana. Next base: position 1,610,312 of record CM031238.1, read on the forward strand.
GTATCCTTATCAATATGTAGGCAACTAGAAACTTGGTTTGAATTTCCAAGAAGATGACCTCAAATCCTAGTTAAATTATCTTGCATTCTAGATTTACAAAATGTGCATTTATGCACCTTTTCTGTATCATCCCATTCCATGTATTTCCATTCAGGTGTTGTGGACCTTTTTTGTGCCATATCCACCCTGTTTTGAAATAGAAGTGTAAGATTTTAAGATGAATTTCAATCTGATTTTGAATTTGATATATTGTGTTTGTTTTTAAAATATATGAATGAAATCTTCTTTGGGATAAAATAAATTATAACAAAGAAACCATTAAAAAAAAAATTACACTTGAAATAAATTTTAACTAACCTTGAACATGTTCTTTGCCTTACGAAATATTTTTTAACTCTGTTGTTGAAAGCTCTAGAAAGTTATTATTTTTACCTTTGTTGTTCACTATACACTTTCACTCTTTAACTTCCTTTAATTAATATGGTACGGGCTATTATAAAAATAGCAAATTCCAAACAAATGCCCTCAATTCTAGGTAATTCTGCAATTTTTGGCTTTTACTGTTTGGTAAATAGATTTGATAAATTTGTAATTATTCACAGCTGATTTTTTAGCTTTTTCTGAATTTTTAACAATCAAAGCCCGATATTTTCAGAGGTCCATATGATGGACTAGACGAGCATAACGCAAAAATACGGTAAATTTTTAAAAAATGGACGTATTTGGTAAGCGTGGTGCTTGATAATTTGACATTTTTAACAGATAGTAAATTAAATAAATTTATTTTGCCCATTTAAAAAAATAGATTTAAGTATTTCACTTTCAAAGAGAGTAGGGGTAAAAAGTACAATATGAGCGGGCATTTTTAATCATTGTCCTGGACAAGGTAAAGTGCCCACTCATAGCATTATAGCCACACATCCATTATTGATGGCTCGATTCTCATGTCCGTGTGCTAAGAGTATTTGCGTAAAGTCTTGGAGAAGAGTGTGGATGGCATGGATTCATTTGAGGTCGTTGATACGACTTATCATATGGACGACTGAGATAGCTCTATATTGATACGGTTGTCCAACGTCCTCTCGAATTTCCACTTGAGCAAACGCCTTCGGCATAATTATCTCCATTCATCATAGAATAGAAGCCCATATCTCGATTTCCTATTTAAAAAAACAATTATAAGGGGCATCGATATTACCCTATGGGCCAAACTATGTTGATGCACTAACAAACGGGTGAGGGTTATTCTCTCCACAAAATGCACCACATACATAAAAGGGACCATCATGCCCATCTGCTTTGCCATGTGGCGGCCGATTCAACACTTAGTTTTTGTGATTTCAACAAAGTGTTGAAAAACATAGGGCGAGGGCTATTCTTCCCACAAAATGCACCACATACATAAAAGCGACCATCATGCCCATCTGCCGCCATGTGGCGTAGCGGTTTAACTCTTTATTTATTTTTTTGTGATTTTAACAAGTATAACTTTGTGTGTTAACTATTAACATGCGGGTCCCACCCATGCATGTCTATATGGTACGTTTTATGGGTTTTATTTTAATGTATGATGGTGCATTAAGTATGTGGGGAGAACAACCTCCGATCACCCAACGATAAAAATTGAGCTGTCACAGCCCATCCAAGGGCTCTGAACCCATCAGAGAAGTGCAGTAAATAATTTGGCTGTAAAAAAAATTAAATGCGTAAATTGCTTGACAATACAAAAGTGTAAATTATTAATAAAAATGTCAAAGGAAGGGTTAAATTAAAAAATACCCGTCAACAATGTTATGAGGAAACTGTCAATTCGGTTTACAAATCCCAAAGTAGATGTTTGATTGCCACCACTGGCCGGGAATTTGAGATTAGATATACTAGAGTCTACTTCATAATCATAATCATCCATATCTAAAAGAAAATGTTTCATGACTTTTTGCATACTAAATATAAATAAAAGAAATCAAATTATGGTAAGCAAGGATGGCTGAGCGGTAGATTAAAACAACAAAATCCTACATAGCATTTAATTCTTTATCCTACATAGGTGCGTGCGTGCGAGTCTTATCAATCCTTCCCTGCCCAACACATTGGCCAAAGATGTAGTGTACAACTTATGACTGTATTTTGTGAAAGTCAAGTTTTTAATGTAATATCATTAAATGAATCACTTAACTCGCTAGTGGCCATTTGTGGATGTCATCACACATAAAGTAGAAACTGTAAAAGAAAGGAAGCTTTCTATTTTTAAGGAATATGGATGCATGTTACAGTGGAGAACTTATTGTTACGATCATGGTGTTCAAGCACGAATCTTCTTTTTCATGGTTGGGATTCTTTCAGTGATACTCATGGTATGGAGCAAGGTTTGAGTTTGGGGAAATAGAACTAGTTGGCCTCTTGGCAGTTTGGAATTTAGGACAAATCTTAATTGGGGAAACGTTGAGTTCATTTTCTATTCTTTTAATTGACTAAAGAAGGCTACTATCGGTGATGACAAAAAAAAATCTTTAAAATTTGCGTGATTTAATGAATCTAATCCTACTTGCTTTATTAATAAATCCATTGTTGTTTGCATTATTACCTATGATCTATGTATACCAGGAAACAAGTTTTAATGTTGATTTGATCACACCTTGGATCAAGATGATTTTATCCCCTTATCTCACTTCGAGGATTAGAGTGCCCAAGATTTTCATGAAATATGTCTATCATCAGTTATAATTTGTTTGTATTCATTCTATTTCCTTGAATGCTATTACTCAGGCCTTCTTTATTTCAAATTAGAGCTGCTATAAATATTAAGATTTATTTTCCAATTCCTGATATATTAAAATTAAACCCCTCTATCATATCTTATGTTGATCTTCTGCTCTCTCTTTCTTTTTTTTTTTTTGACAATTGCTACACAAAATATTTCTTAGATTATTTGATTATTTTATTCTAATTAACAAACCATAAGAAACTACAAATGATTTATTTATTTGCTTTCGGAACAATGTGGATACCATCAATTCTATCCCATTAAGTGATTCTACAAGGAAATCTATACACATAAATTATCTTTTATCTTCTTGAAACATGAAAGGGATATAATCTTTGATATTAGACCCCTGTTTTGTTTATAACCGATGCATGGAAGTATATAAAAGTTTGAGTTTTTGGGTTTTACCAATGTAAAACATATTTTTGTATTGTATTTACATATAAAAGTTTTCTATTCAAAATAATTAATGAATATTTGTCATAAACATTAGACATGGTCTAAATTGAGGTCTAAAAGTTCAATATTTTCTTTTCACAATATGACTTACCTTTTGTTTTGTGTTACGACTATTTACTTTTAGGAGAGGGGCCTTGAAAATGTGTTGGGGATATGTTTGTTACATTTAAGAATGCAAGAACTAAATCTTATCATCATAACTCACTTACCAATCTCAATTCATTAATCATACCTTTGACCTTATTTATGACATTATTTTCGAAATACATATAAGTGGAAGACCCATATCATATTTCCATATTGGCATGTTTTTAGGGCAATTATAGCTAAGGGGATTTAATTTTGAACCTTTTGTTGGGGTTTCACCCATAAATGAATGTGTAAATGTATATATGAAATTTTGAATACGTGATTAGAAGAAATAAAATTTGTTGTATTGGAAAACACTCTAGATATGTCATAGGGGTTTAGACTTAATGCTTAATGTAGTTTGTAATTGGTTTGGACAATACTTAATTTGTATGACGTGTGTATTATATTTATTCATGTCATATGAAGTGTAAACATTTTTTACAACTTTTCATCATGGAAGGACCGGTCTAATATATACACTTGAGACAAATTTGATCATTGCGTCCGGTCTAACAAAACGTAGCCGAAAGAATTGACCACCAAATTCCGAAGTTCTAGAAGCTAAAATGGGTATGTTTAAACTGAAGGTAAACATTTATTTTACACTTATACCGTTATCCGGATTTTGATATTAATATTGTCGTTTTCGTAAGTTCCAACGAGCCACTTGCAGTTGTACGGGCTTTACTTTTTCAAGCCTCCCTTGAACACTGGTTTACATGGAATTTGGCGGCCACTCTGCATGTCAAATAACATTTTATAAAGGGTGGATTGTTTTAGGGGTATTTAAGTAAAAATTAACATGTTATTTATTCTATTTTTTTGAACAGGAGAATTTCTTTGTAAATTGTGAGCAAAGTCTAAAGTTTGTTAAATACTTAACCTTTATTTTAATCACTAACGAAATTGTTGTGTAGACAAAAGACGGGTCCAAAATACAAGAAAAGATGCGAGATACCGTCAAATTCTAAGCCGTTAGTTTTTGTTGATTTGGATGAGGTTTTAAGGAGTGTAGACCATGGCGGCTGGTCCGATCAGACAGACGGAAATTGGAATTCCTTGACCCTCTTTTGAGTTTGAGGACTCAATTTAGACACGCAATAGCAATCAATGGAATGCGACCAATCGTACTCGATACAGCTGGAACTCGCTGGCACACGTTTAATGGAATACAGTTTTCATTTTAATGGCTCTTATCCAAATATCACTGTAGTCCGCACCACTCGCCATAAATACAGAGTTGCATTTGCATGCCAGATAAGTAAGTGTAGTATACCCAGTCTTTGTGCAACCATGGATTCCAAAGCAGTAGCATTATTATTACTGGTTTTCATATGCGTAATCGTGAAAGCAGTAGAGGCCGAGGGGCCCTTCTCCTATGTCAACGAGGGAGAGATGGGATACTACGTTGTAGAATACAAGGCCGACTACAGACCCATCCCGTTAGCTTCTCGGCCTGGTTCCATTTTCCAGATGATCTTCTTCAACACCACGCCCAATGCCTACACCCTCGCCATCCGCATGGGCAACCACAACAAAGCCGAGACCATGCGAATCATCTGGTCCGCCAACAGAAATCACCCCGTCCCTGAGAAGAGCACTCTCAATTTCACAGCCGACGGAAATCTGGCGCTCATCCACGCAGACGGCACCTTGGTTTGGTCTACCAACACTTTCAACAAGGGCGTCGCGGGGATCGAACTCCGAACCAACGGAAACCTGGTGCTGTACGACAAAAACAACAGAAGCGTGTGGCAGAGCTTCGATCATCCCACAGACACTCTTCTGGTGGGGCAGTCGTTAAAGATAGACACTGTGAAGAAGCTGGTCAGCCGGGCCTCCGAGAAGGACGGGTCGGAGGGGCCTTACAGTCTTGTAATGGAAGCGGGAGGATTTGCGATGTACGCCAGTTTCCCGACGCCTCTGCCCTACAACACTCTCAGCTACTACGACAACAAAATAAAGGACATGTTCTCCATCACGCGCGTCTGCAAGCGGCCATTGACGAGCATCACCTTTCTCAGCGATCCCGAAGTGGAAAACGGCTTCCGTCAGATGATAGAAATGCGCCTCGCCAATTTCACCGCTCCGTCAAAAATGAGGGCACCGGAGCTCTGCAAATTCACTTCCGACGAAACCTCGACCGCTCTCTACGCCTTCACCTTTCCCAGATTCAATACTACCCTGTCCTTCGTAAGGCTGGACTGGGACGGAAATCTGAGAATGTATACTTACTCTCCCGATATTGAATACAATACGTGGGACATCACATACGAGCGGTTTAAATCTGGAATTTACGGGTGCGCTGCCAAGGAAATGCGGGGCCTTAGGAATCTGCGAAGACAGTCAATGCGTGGCCTGTCCTCAGCCTCAGGGTCTCAAAGGGTGGACTAACAACTGCTCTCCTCCTCAGCTCCCCGGCTGCACCCAGACCAATGCCCGTCTTGATTTTTATAAGATTGTGGGAGCCGAGCATTTCACCACCAAATTTGTTGCAGGAGTTGGGAAAATAAAGGTTGAAGAATGCAGAAAAAGGTGTTTGGGTGACTGTAAATGCGCCGCCTTCTTTTATTAGGAGGAGTCGTCGACATGCTTCCTCACGCAGAGTCTAGACACTCTGCAACAACTTGGTAACACCACGCATCTTGCCTTTATTAAGTACGCAAAGAATGTTTACTTAATCATACCAATTACAGTAATGTGAAGCATTACATTATTTGCCACAGGCTCGCAACCTGCACTAATGTCTCTCTCTCCAAACAGTAGCAATTGTAGTTCTGTTTTTATGTTGTAACGAAGCTCTTGCTTTATGTGAGCAAGTGTTTCGCAAATGATGGAACTCAGTATTTATGAAATAAAATCGCTTTTCTTGTAATTTGGAAAAAAATATATCTTTTCTTCCGATGGATACTTCGATTTTATGTCTCAATCGATCTCACTATTTGTTTTTAAGATCTCACAATCAACTACTCAATTACTTTCAATAGTGTAGATTGTGAGTAGTTGATTGTGAGTATAGTCTTTATGCTCAGATGTTGAAATCCACAAAATGAATCATCTATTGAAAGTAATTGAGGGCATACTAAGCGGATTTTCCTTACATTTGACATGGTAATCATGTCATGAAGCAGGATTTCCATCTGTGTGAGTTTCAAGGTCAAAGACTCCATTTCCTTCATGCTTTCTAACATTCCTTGTTGAATTGTTTCGCCATTGTTTTCAAGCTCCAACCTTTTGAGTTGTTTTAAGGTGCCCAAATCATTTATTGAGAGTAGCCGTCCTCTGCACTTATTCCTTCCCGTCTCTACACCAAAACCATTCGGACAACCATTGACACTCAGGTATTCCAGAGACGAAAGTTGTGAAATCCCATAAGGTATGGACTACAGATGCTCACAATCATTGATGTCCAAAAGTTATAGGGAAGTCAACTTAGAAATGTTGGATGGGAGTTCTGTAATATGGGAGCTATTAAGATCAAGTATTTGAAGGTTTGTAAGAGCAGGGATAGAGTTGGGGAGTCTCTTGATGGTGGTAGAGCCTAACCTGAGGCAAACTAAATGCTTCAAACATCGTATGCTTTTTGGCAACGACAGGACGATAGTCCTGGACAAATCCAGAACCCTCAGAGAGATCATACTCCCAATCACTTATTGGGGAATTTTTGTCAAATCAGGATTGTTACGCATTAACCAGGAGTGGTTATGAGAAGATTCAAAAGTATTTGGAACATTAGTTAAACTGTTACCCATCCAAGAAAGAGAGCGAACTTATTCTCAATCAACCTCTCATTTAACCATATTTTCACCTCATCTTCCTCTTTACCATCCAATCTTTTATTTATTCGAAGAGCTATTTGTTTGACAAGATCATTTCTGAGAGCATTGAAAGAGGGAGTTTTTGAAACAATAATGTTGATGTGAGCAATAATCTGGTTTGCTGCAACCTGAATGGCGTATCCAACCATTCCAGAGATGATACCAGGATCCACCATTATTACACCACAAATTACTCAATAATATAATTTCATTTTTAATTCACAAACAACGAGGAGCTATAATATTCTTCACCGCATTATTCTCAAACGCCGCGGGCTCTAAGCCCTTTGGAGCTCATCTATACGAACATTCCAACGGGCTCAACTGCAAAGTTTCTCACAATTTTCTGACATGTACTTAATAATAATAATTTAACTACAGCTGCTTCAATATCCCCACGTGAGGAGGCATCGGAGGATTGTATGTCGCCGTATTCCTCTCAATCTCTGGCTCCATCTCTTTCTCGCACCTGACCCATTTCCCATTTCAGTCACATTTCTTCACCCATTCCCTCAAATAGGGATCAGAAGCATTTTTAGGAACAACCATGTTCTGGACCTGTCTAGAGGAGTTGTCCCATCCTGTATAAAGAATCACATGCTTCTCTCCAGAGAGAAATGTAGCAGATCCAAACCAGCACCCCTTTATATCATACCATTTGCTTGGGGAAATCGCGGTTTCCAGCGACTCCCAGTTTACAAGATCCTTAGACACCGCATGCTCCCACACAATGCTCCCCCATACCGCTGCTCTAGGATTGTACTGGTAAAATAAATGATACAATCCTTTGTAAAACATGGGTCCTGAAAAACCTCACAACATCAAACACAAATAATTGTAATGTTATCATTGCTCCCAATCATCCTGAATATGATAAGCTTTTAAAACATAGAAAGTTGCAAAATGGAGAAATCAAAAAATTTGAAATGTAGTAGATCCAAACCAAGACCCCTTTATATCATACCATTTGCTTGGGGAAATCGCGGTTTCAAACTCGACTCCCGAAAGATCCTTAGACACCGCATGCTCCAACACAATGCTCCCCATACAAAAACTGCCATTGCTCTAGGATTGTACTGGTAAAATAAATGATACAATCCTTTGTAAAACATGGGTCCTGAAAAAACCTCACAACATCAAACACAAATAATTGTAATGTTATCATTGCTCCCAATCATCCTGAATATGATAAGCTTTTAAAACATAGAAAGTTGCAAAATGGAGAAATCAAAAAATTTGAAATGTAGCCCAAACCAACACCCCTTTATATCATACCATTTACTTGGGAAATTGTGGTTTCAACTCTAGTTTACAAGATCCTTTATACATCTGCTCCCACACAATGCTCCCCATACCGCATTAAGCTCTAGGATTGTATGGTAAAATAAATGATACAATCCTTTGTAAAACATGGGTCCCGAAAAACCTCACAACATCAAACACAAATAATTGTAATGTTATCATTGCTCCCAATCATCCTGAATATGATAAGCTTTTAAAACATAGAAAGTTGCAAAATGGAGAAATCAAAAATTTATACTGAACTTGAAAGTCAAAGGAAATGATGTTTAAGAGCAGTAGTTTAATATCAGAAGAAACGGGAGGTGACTTTTATAAACTACAAAGATTTTCAATCTACAAAAAGGATTTGAAAATGAAGTGACTTGCATTGTCAACATTAAAAAGTGATTGTCAACAAAAAAGGACAGTAGCATATAGAAGACCATGAAAGCAATGAAAACTTTAAACTTGAGCCAGAGCTTGGAGATATGACAGAGATTCTTTTTCCCATGGAAGGGAAGATGCAAGCTTAATTATGAAGGCTCCGAAAGGTGCTTTCAGGATATGGATTTTCGTAAATCTTATGAGGTGAGTTGGGTACTCAACATTGTTCGTAGATCTAATTTCTTAAAAAATTTACTGTGGATCTGGGCAGATGGGTTCCAGCTTAGCTTAGCTGATTGCATTCACATAAAATACAAAGGTGGAACAATTAAATCATAGCATCCGTGCAATGTGCAGCGAACATTTGTGTTTGGAGACATTACTTTAGTGTGTGATTGTACAGTAGTGTAAACTATGATATAAAGAGACTTTGTGTAAACTTTCATGACCATTTAGAGATGCAGTTCACGGGCCACTAAAGGAGAAGAAACATCAGTCAGAGGGAAACATGAGCTTGGGCTTCCATAACAATTCCTTTTTGCATAGAGATATACTCTAGAGAGGATGTGAGAGCAAGTGTTGGCTACTTGGGAAGGCACTGGATATTGTTAAAAAGTTTTCCCCAGTCTCACGTATGTTAACATATTAAATTAAATTCAATTTTTTCAAATTATGAACCGTCAAATACGTATAATGCAGTGGTAAAATTTTGGATTAACACCATGCAAGTCGCGGGTTCCCTTCTGGTAGACCCCATCACGATGATGGTTAGGGTTTAGTGGGCTCACAGTCGGGCATTTTATTGGCAGGGGCGGTGGATGATCCGCAAAAGTTTAATGCAATGGTAATGTAAATAGGGACTACATTGGGGATATACTCGAGGAAGCTTAGTATGGCCCATGTTCCGGAAGCAACAACTCTCTTGCAACCCAAATTGGTTCTGTTGCTCTAAAATATGTGTTTTGAGGTTCATGTTCGCAAGTATATATCAAATTTTGAACAAGCTCTGCGTTAGATGTCAAACGAAATTCTCAAGGAAGAAAAGGAGCAAAACCCCAAAAAAATTGGTTACAATGGGCAACAAGAACAGAAAACAGGGAACCCACGATGAAGAAACTTTAAGGCCTAAAACAGAAGTAAAAACAACAACAATTAGGCTTGCTTCTTTTAATACAACTTTGTTTTCCATGGATCCTGCCCTTCACAGAAACATTGCAGAACTGTCTCCTAAGAAGGATCCCTTGGGAGAGCGTGAGGATGCTCAAAATTCAGTTGAAATGGAAGCAAAAGGAAAGTCGGTAATTGGGTCTTCTTCATCTCAGGTGCTCAGGAGTATTCTGAAGCAGTTTCCCAGCTCAAAAGACACTGCAAGCAATTCTGTGATGTACCCAATGAAGAAATTGAAGTATGGCGAAGCTTCTGGCTCTAAATCCAGATTAAGGGTGACCATAAATCTTCCTGAAAATGAAATTTCATCGAGTCGTTTGAGGCATTCAATGTCTAATATCAGTCAAGATCCCAAGTAGCAACAACCACGGAATAGTCAGGAGAATAAATTCTATGGGGAATTCAGAAACCCATCTAAACTCTGATACAAACGTTTCCGATTTTCCTTTCCCTGGTAGGCATTCCATGTCTAATTCAAGGGAAGACTACGTAGTGGTCCTGCACGACGAAAATGAATTCCTCTTGGGCTATTCAATCGCATAACAATCTGAAAGATGGAGGAACATGAAAAGCTTTGATAACAGGAAAAAACAGAGTTAAAAATAGTAGGAAAATGTGAAAACGTCCAGACGGCCGTCAAACCGTCAAACTTAAATGTAAGTAACAAGAAAAATATGTAACAAAACATAAAATTAAACAACATTGTAATCTATATTTTTTTATATTTTTCACTCATGTCAATTACAAATAATCAACCCATTCAATGTTATAAGGTTTATTCTTTCACCCGTAATCAATTTTAAAATTCAATACAATTTTTAACTTCTCATAAGTATTAGTCACTATAGGGTTCTTTTTGAAGGTTTGGAACATACCACAAATATTACTTACTCTATTATTTCATTTGACACTTTCTATTTATTATTAACAAATAGCTGAAAATTGTTTCATTATTATGTGGGACTTCAACCTTTCTATACCATTATGTTATATGGAAAATTGAATATTTTATATATAAAAACCCTTAAAAAAATCAATATATTACAATTGTTCTACTATATTCTTTTATTCTTTTATTAGGAGAGAATGTACATAAAGTATAATTTCAATTTTGTTTTTTGTTTGTGCCGTCGTGCATAGATAATAGGTTGGAGAGCTATGTCATTTATTTATCCTTTACAAATTAAAAGAGAAGATAGGTGGAAGTGGGGAGCACGAGGAGAAGAAAATATGCTAGCATGAAAACCATATAATAATTACAGGCAAAGAACCCACAAGATTCATTCCCCTTATGGTCGTAATATGTAAGAGATATATGAAAATATCAAGCAATGATTCAAAGTAGAGGATATAAAAGAAGAGTGGATAAAATCTTGTAGCTTTGAAGATAAGATTGTGGTGGAGAGACTCTTGAAGTTTTAATAGGGGATATTCCAAATGTGGAAGCATACAAAGGCATGTGAACTATTTGACAAAATGTTTATAAGGGATTTGATCTAATGGATTATTTATCAAATTCTTAGGCAATCATATTTCAAGATTTCAAGATTTCAAACAAGACTCCACAATCTTGTTTGGCATACTCCCAACTTGTGCCAAAATGGGAGCTTTAGAAAAGAGTATGAACATTTAATTAAGCATGTTCAAAATAAACTTTGTGTTAAAAAATTGTAGTTGCGTAAATAGAATTTCTAAGTTATATTGTGTCATATTTCCATTTAGAGATAATCAAGCTGAGTAAAATCGGTAGGATTGGGCCTCCTAGGGTTTAAAGTGATATTAAAGTTTTGTTTGGCTAGTTTTAACAATCAATCGGATTACATTTTAGTGAGCTTCTAAACAATGCTTGACAAAAATTGGTCAAGTCGATTATTGTAACCTTGATGGAGAAACATGCACAATTTATATGGTGGTAGTGATTATATTTCTCTATTGTATTGTTGGATTGGGTCCATGTGATGCAACATCGGATGAATTGCTTGAGAAAACTGTTGCATTGAAGTTGTTGCATTGGTTATTTGAACCATGCTCAAAGAATGTGAATTGTTAAATTATGCATTGCAATAAGGGAAATATTACTTGTTAATTTATGTTTTGCTTGTATAAAATTGTATATTTTTTCTTCAGCAACACTTGGAGAGTAGCAATAGATTTGACCAAATATTATTCACCCATTTCATTCTACATTTCCATTACATCTCAAAGATTGATATGGGTTGTGTGATTGTAATCGGGGTTAGAGATCAAAGGCATTTGAAACATTCAAGCAATGCGTTTGGTAGGTGTAAAACCGTATTCTACAACCTTTATCAAGATACTTCTAACCCATGCCAAATGAGAGCTTTAGAATAGGATATGGACATCCATCAAAATATAATGGAAAGTATTAGATTTTTATGTGATCTCATAGAATGAATTTTTTTAATCGAAATCAAAATAAAATCATAAGCTAACTCGCAACTTCATATCACTTTTGGTGTAATTTGCAACTCATGTGTAATTGCAAGTTCATATTCAAGTGGGATTATACCAAAGCTCAAGAACAAGATGATGTTCAAATATTTGTATATTGTTGACATTAATCTTTTCATTGTCCTATCACAAAGTCCATAGACATCAACTTTAAATATTCGACTAACAAAATTTTCTGAAGAGAATGTTTTCTAAGATCACACAAATTTTGGTATAAGACGATTTGTCACACAAAACCTTCCCCACGTAATATAGCCTATTCAGTTAGTTATAATATACATTTCATATATCACTATTTCTAATAACTATTATAGATATCTTAAATACATCTATCTAAAATACGTCAAGAGATATCAATCACGAGGCACCTATCTAATTATGTAAGTGTAGTATAAGTATACCAAAAAAATAACAATTAA
>CM031238.1:1628207-1659503 GCA_018340775.1 Taxus wallichiana var. yunnanensis
CTAAAAACAAAGTTTCATTTATTTTTAAAACATTTTTTCCTAAAAATAGGAATAAAGTGGACTTTCCTAAATTTAAACTAATGCATGATTTAAAGAAAACTCTAGCTTTTTCCTAATAATAGGAACATCTAATTAAAACTAAATTATGCATGCAAAAACAAGTTGTTATTTACTTTTCCTAATAATATCATACATGGGGAGAATTTATTTATATTCCAACACTCTCCTTAATTTTGACCTTGAAGCTTTCATTATTCTAGACTTACATGTACATTTCCAGGATTTGACATATTCCTAGTCACAAACTCCCAAAAAATTTCTCAAAACTCGGAAAATTCATTTCCCAAAGCCTTCATAAATATTTTAGCAAACCATTTTTGGCTCAGTAAAATTCACGACAAATTTCCTTGTTGTTAACCAACTCTCTGATAAAATAATACCTCGTGTCAATATACTTCCTACTCTTGTGAAAAACATGATTTTTGGACAATGTTATTGCTGAGTTGTCACAAAAATATCTATGTAGTGTCCTCCCACTAATTCGGTCTCAAATATTTCAACACTCTTCTCATCCAAGAACTTGAAATATTTATCTTGTTGTTTCTACATAATTTGTTTCATTTGAAGATAGTGTGACTATGGGTTACATTTTTTTATGCCCACAAAAATACTCTTGTTACAAAGTGAAAAACATAGCTAGATGTGTTTTTCCTATCATATATGCTTCCAATACTATCACTATCTTTATAACCCATGAGTTTGAACTTATCTGATGTTGAATACAAAATTTTATGATTCTTAATTCCACATACATACCTCAAAATCATTTTTCCATCTTGTCAATATGAATCTTTTGGAGATTCCACAAACCTTGAGATGAGGCTTACATTATACATAATATCAGGCCTTATGGCCGTCAAATACATGAGACTTCCAACTAACCTTTTAAACAATGTTGGATCCACAAATGATCTGTTGTCCTCTTTTCTTAACTTCAAACCTACTATAATTGGTGTTGGTGTTGGCTTGCAATTTAACATGTTAAATCTCTTCAAAACATCATTAGCATACTTTTCTTGTGAAATAAAAACTCCAGCTTCTAATTGTTGAACTTCAATGCCCAAAAAATAGTGCATGAGACCTAGATCTGTCATCTCAAATTATTTCTTCATTGTTGATTTGAATGAATCTGTAGATAGGTTTCTAGTAATGATTAAATCATCCACATACAAACAAATAATCATAATCTTTACCTTGTTCATTTATCTTGATGTATAAGGTCGGCTCAATATTTGCTCATACTGAAACCATTATGAATCAAATAAGAATCAATTTTGTCGCACCATGCTCTGTGTGCTTGCTTGAGACCATATAACGTGTTTCTCAACATGTACACCTTTCCTTCGTGACCTTAAATCTCATAACCTTCTTGATGATTCACATAAACTTCCTCTTCAATATATCCATTCAAGAATGTTGATTTGACATTCATCAGAAAAATAGGCCATTTGTTTTGAGCTGCAATTGCTAAAATTGTTCTTATCGTGTCCAAATGTGCTACTAGTGCAAACATTTCATTGTAATCTACTCCATATTGATATGAAAAACATCTTGCAACCATACTGTTTTATTTTATGTATTTTACCATCAGCAATAGTCTATTTGGTCTTGTAGATGGGTAAGTGCACCAAGTTGGGGGGCCAAAAGGGGGTCTTAAGTGGACACATTTTTCTAAAAAAAATCAACTTGTATGAGTTTTTCAAATAGTTACACTCAAAATTGGAAGATGTTGTAGAAATATGAATCATAGAATTTTGAGTCTAGTTTCTAAGCTACTAAATTTTATTGAAAACGGATAAGTTTAAGTGGGTCAAACAACTAAAATACCAATAGATACTCATGTTTTTGTTTAAAAACATAATAGAGTGACTTTCGTGCCCCCACCATTTTTGAGCACCATTTAGTATTTTTGAAAACCCTTTGGTAGAAAGATATCTAGGAGCATCTAGTTTGGGCTCCATTTTTTTAGATTTTTTTAGCGAATATTTTTTTATTTATGATTTTTCTAGTACAAAATTTTTATGTTTTGAAAAATAATGGAGCTCCGACCATGCCCCCCATCTACATCAAAAAATCAAAAATTAGATTTTTTTTTTTGAATATGTATATAATTAGGCTTAGTGTGGGCTAGTATAATTTTTTTAAATTTCAATCACCCAAAAAAAAGATACACCATGAAAGATAGACATATTTACACTTCAAAAAATAACTATAAAAAGGCATAGTTAGAAAATAAATAATATGGAAACCTTATATTAGTCAAAAAATTTGAAAAATTATATTTTTAGAAAGAAGAGACTCTTCTCTACGTTGTGGTATAATTTTTTAAAAATGGATCAATTGTTTTATTTTGATTTATCATAGAGGAAGTGGCATTTTTACATTTTCTTGTAAAAACACGTTGTTTGTTGTGTTTGTGCAGGTCCATGCCTCAGGCTTGGGGATCCAAACCAGATCCCAAGCCTTGAGGCATGGCTTGGGAAAAAAGAAAATGTAAAACGCGTACGCATTCTATGTAATATAAACATAACATGTACACGTTCTGTGTAGTATAAGCATTATGTATGCTTTTGACATGCTTCTATTTACATAAATAAATGTTTAAGTATAAGAAATAATAATTTCTTATACTTTAAATTTATTTATGTAAATATAAGAAATTAGGGTCACTCTACCTTATGGAATTAGTCTCACAGCTCCATGAGTCATGGTTTAGGAGATAGTTTTTTAAAGTATAATTTGGTCAGTACATAGGTAATTTTTCAAGATTTCAGCATTCAGCCTAAATCTTTTAGCATTTAACTTCTACAATCGAAACCCTAAACCATAGGCCATAAACCTAAACACTAAACTGTAAACCTTGAGCCCTAAACCCTAAACCTTTAACCATGATCCCTAGACCTAAAACCTAAACCCTAAACCCTAAACCTTAAACATCCAACCCTTACCCATGAGCCCTAAACCTCGAACCTTAAGCCCTAAACCATAAGCCATAAGCCCTAAACCCTAAGCCATAAGCCCTAAACCCTAAACCCTAAACCATGAACCATGAACCATGAGCCCTAAATGCTAAACCCTAAACCCTAAACCGTAAAAACTAAATCCTAAACCCTAAACCTTGACCCCTAAACCCTAAACCCTAAGCCTTGAACCCTACACCCTTATCCCTGAGCCCTAAAATCTAAACCCTAAACCCTAGACCATATACCCTAAGCCCTAAGCCCTAAACCCTAAACCCTAAACCCTAAACCCTAAACCCTAAACCCTGAGCCCTAAACCATAAACCCTAAACCTTAATCCCTAAACATTAAATCCTAAACCCTAAACCCTGAACCATAAACCCTAAAACCTGAACCGTAAACCATAAACCCTTATCCCTAAACACTAAATCCTTAACCCTAAACCCTAAACCTTAAACCCTAAATCCTTAACCTTCGATCCATAAACCCTAACCATAAACACTAAACCCTAAACCCCTAAATCCTAAACCATAACCCTAAACCTTGAACCTTGAACCCTAAACCCTAAACCTTAAACCTAAACCATGAACCATAAACCCTAAACCCTAAACCCCAAACCATATTTCATCAATATTTCCTAGTCTCATGCCTAGAACCATCATTGAGTTTTCTTATAGAACTACCTTGTTTATGAGAGGTGGGACAAGTAACTAAATGGATATGACATCTACCTTGTGCCTTGTAATGCATATATTACACATCTCTTCCAAACTTGTTTCTCCCCACATATACTTGCGCTCTTGAATGTAAATTTATTCACACTCTAAAATAAATTTCACATTTCTCATATTTCCATGTATGGTATTATGCAAGCCAGATGACCCATTGGAAGTTGGAAAAAATAACCATCACAACAAAAAAAAAATCTTAAAGGAAACAAAAGAAACATAGAGAATATATCAATGCAGAGGTGTAGGATCATAATTGAATTTCCTGTAGTATCCTCTCCTCCAGAGAAAGATAAAGTTCAAGTGTTCTACTGGAATGGATAGTAAATTTGACAAAACTTCCTAAAGTGTTCAAAATAAGCATAGAAATAGGGGAATGGATAAGAACACTAAGGGGTTATCAATCGCCTAGTAAATCTTTCTTGTTTAGTTCTAAATGGGAGTTACCTGGCCTATGACTTAGTGACCTTCCATTCATTGATAATTCCTTATATGATAAACCCATGGATGTTTTAAAATCCTGAACAAAAAGATAGGGGTATTCATCAATCCTAGTGAAGGGTGTGATGTGATTTCTAAGCAACTTGAAATTCATATAGATTTAGAGGTCATAACACGAATTTACAAATATCTCTATCATTATAAATGGAAGCCAAGTAACAATGTCTCCATGTACATCCAAGGATTGAGGACTACTGGGGTCTTTGGAAGGATTGGACAGTTAGGAATATGACATTTCCCTCCTTCAAAATATCAACAGATGAAAAACATCAAATTTTGATGACTCTCTTTGAATGTTCTGCCTACAAATTCGATGAACCTTGAACTCTGTGACCTAAACCCTTAACCCTCAACCATGAGATCTAAACCCTAAAATATAAATCCTAAACCCTAAACACTAAATATTAAACCCTAAAACCTAAACCTTAAACCCTTGACCCTAGACCCTAAACCCTAGCCCTAAGCCCTAAACCCTAAATACTAAATCCAGAGCCCCAAGCTCTAACCCCCAAACCTTAAACCAATAACTCTGAACCCCGAACCTTAAGCCATAAACCATGAACCATGAACCCTAAACCCTAATCCCTAAACCATAAACCATAAACCTTAAGCCTTGAACCCTACACCCTAATCCTTGAGCCCTAAACCCTAAACCTTAAACCCTAAGCCTTAAACCCTAAATCTAGAGCCCTGATCTCTAACCCCTAAACCTTAAACCCATAACTAACCCCTAAACCTTAAACCCATAACTCTGAACCCCGAACCTTGAGTCATAAACCTTAAACCATGCACCCTAACCCCTAAACCCTAAACCCTGAGCCCTGAGCCCTAAATCGTAAACCCTAAACCCTAAATACTAAATTATAAACCCTAAACCCTGACCCTAAACCCTAAACTCTAAACCCCAAGCACTAAACCCTAAACCCTAAGCCCTAAACCCTAAACCCTAAGCCCTAAACACTAAACCCTAAACCCTAAACTCCCTAAACCTAAACCCTAAACCTAAAGCCTAAACTCAACCCTAAACCCTAAACCTTGACCCCTAAACCCTAAACCTTGAACCTTGAGCCCTAAACCCTAAACCTCACCCTAACCCTTAAACCCTTAACCATAAACCTAAACCTAAACCTGAACTCGCATAAACCCTAAACCATAAACCCTAAGCCTTGAGCCCTAAACCCTAAACCCCCTAAAATCTAAAACTATGAGCCTTAAACACTAAACCTTAAACCCTAAACTCTAAACCTTGAGTCCTAAACCCTTATCCCTAAAACCCTAAACCCTAAACTCTAAACCTTGCCCCCAGCCCTAAACCCTAAACCCTAAATCATAAACCCTCACCCAAAGGAAAGTCCTAAAAATATCATTCAACGATGTTTCAATGTGTAGGGAATAGTGTTTAAGGTGATCGATCGACTCATTTAGTTTTTATGAGAGACTACTTCCTTTGAAGGCCTAAAAAGGCATTTTTGGCCATTTTGTAGTTAATTGAACACCCTTCAAAACAAGCTAAAATGAGCTAGTCATGTCATCGAGTTATCAAGGACCATTATTTGTGAAGTATTAAGGCATCGTTTGTCTCCATAAGAGACATATGAGAAAAAGCATGTATGAGAATCATGAATTTGATTCCATGAAAGGATGCTTTTAGAGCTAGGAAAGGTGAGGGGATGATCTTTATATGGAGCACCATGTTTCTAAGAATGAGCAATCATCTAAGTTCACTTGATGCAATTCACTTGGTACTATTCATAACAACTCATTCAACACCTAGTAGTGTTATCACACCTTAAGGAGGAGGCACATTACAATCACCTCATTTTGGCCATAGGACAAGAATCCCATTCAAGGAACAATCCTCTATCTACAAAGTGAGGATCTCTTTTTAGTAAGAAGTAGACAAACATCATAGAGTTAATTCATGGTCACTAAAGTGAATTATGGACCAAATTTAAAAATTAGTACCAATTCAAGCAGTGGTATGGCCAAAATCCATTTTAGAAGGTCAAAAACCTAAAAAATGACTATATGCTTTCCCAAAACAAAGACCGACTACAATATATATGCCTTGAAAGTTTTAGGTCGTTTGCTGAAATCTTGAAAATGAGTAAGTACTGACCAAATTAGATTTTGAAAAAATATCTTCTAGATTATAACTATTGGAGCTATGAGACCACTTCCATAAGGTGCAGAGTGACCCTAATTTCTTATATTTACTAAAATAAATTTAAAGTATAAGATTTCTTTTATTATTTCTTATACTTAAACATTTATTTTTGTAAGTATAACCCACCAAAACACATATGTCTGGTCCATACTACACAAAACATGTGCGTACACGTTTATAACATGTACGCTTGCAGCGTTATAACACGTACGTCTTTTGACTTGTACAAAATGCGTCGTGTTACAAAACATGTACGCGCGTTATAATGTGTACTCATTATGGTTCAGTGCTTCCTAAGCTAAAAAAATTACAACACGAACGTGTTTTAGCAAAACGCGTACGCGTTTTACTTTTTTTAGATTCTTGTCCGCTTTTTGGCCCCCCAACTTCATGCACTTACCCAAACCCAGGTTCACTCCTATCACGTCCTTCCCTTTTGGAAGATCTACCAATTCCCATGTCTAATTCTTCTCTATGGCATCTATCTCATCATCCAAGGCTTGAGACCCAACTTCATTGTTTATAGCCTCTTCATAGTATACAAGATCTGTAACTTGAGAAAACAATGAAAAAAGCTGAAAAAGGGTCAGGTTGCATCAACATCATAAATCTCACTAAGACTCCTTGTTTTCTGCTGTAAAGGGCTATCTAATGATGGATTTTTTTGTACTAAAGGATATGTTTTTGGTGTTCTATATGGTGTCTATTGCATGGTTGAATATGACAGAAATCTTGAGACCTCATAGTTGTAGATGGAGGTGTAGTTTGTGCTACAAATTTTTATGCATGTATAAGATTCGAAACATATATAAATACCTTGTTGTTATATAGTTTCATTCACCATATCATCATGAGGAATAGTTGTTGCTATGTTAATTTCTCTCAATACATCCATTCCATTTCCTCATTTTCAACAAATTGTACATCTCTGTTGATTATGACTTTTGTAGTTACTAGATTAAACAACTTGTAAGCTTTTGTATTCTTTGAATATACAATAAATACACACTTTTATCATCTGTTTTCTAACTTATTCCTTAGCTCACCGAGTCACATGTGCATATGCAACATAACTGAATATTCTAAAATGTGAAATGTTATGTTTTATATGATTCCAAATCTATTGAGAAACCATGTTTTGAACAATTTTTGTTGAACCTGTTTAAAATGTAAACAACATTTGTTATTGCTTCTTCCCAATACTCATTTGAAAGATATTTGGCATTCATCACACTTCTTTCCATCTTTATTATGGTTCTATTCTTCCTCTCTGCCACACCATTTTGTTGTGGTGTATACCTAGTAGTAAACTACTTGTGGATACCATGATATTTGCAAAAATTTAGAAAAGTATTGGAAACATACTCACCTCCTCTATCTATGTCCTCAAAACTTTGATGTAATATCCACTTTGCTTTTCCACTAAGGCCTTAAATTGCTAAAATATATCAAACACATATTTATTTTGTCTCAAAAAAATACACCCATGTCTTCCTTGTATAATCATCAATGAACATAATAAAGTATGAGCAACCTCTAATAAAAGTTATTTGCATAGGTCCACATAAAGTTGAGTGAACAATTTCAAGTGGTGCACTTGCTCTAGTTGTTTTTCCAACTGGGAAGGACTCTCTGTGTTACTTCCCCAACTGACAACATTCACAAACTGTCTCTAGTTTATGAATAAAAGGCAAACCTTTTACCATATTTTTCTTGTGTAATAAATTCAAACTACCAAAATTTAAATGACCAAACCTGAGATGTCATAGCCACGATTCATCTTTCACAACTAAATAAAAATATGATTCAATTTATTTAGCTTTGGATTGATCTATAGTATGAGCTCCGGATGTGGCTTGAGCTATAGAATGAGCTCCAAAATTGGTTGGTCTAATCTTTAAAGGAAACATTCTATTGCTTGTCATCTTCACTTTAACAATCAGTTGAGTACTTGGAGCTTTATCCACAATCACACATTTGTTGTCTTCAATGTAAACTATATATCCCTTTTGTACCAATTGATCAATGCTCATAAGATTATTCTTCAAACCTGCAACATAATAAACATCATGCATAATATTTTTCTCCCCATTTTTAGTTAGAATGTTTATTGTTCCTTTTCCTTTTACAAACATTGTATTAGTATTCCCAACAAGATAACATTTAACTTTATTGACTCATCCAAATTCGAAAATAAATTTAAGTTACCTGACATGTGATTACTGCAACCAGAATCCAAATACCATACATCACAAGGACTCTCTTGTGATAGATTACATTTAATAGGCAATAAAGAAGGTATTTCTTCAAGAAATATTTGTGCATGCAATAAACATGGAGCTTGGAGTAGAGCTCCCAACCTGATTTTGATTCTGCTTGTTCTAATCATACTAATTTTTCCTATAATCATAAGCATAATGTCCATATCTCTTACAATAGTGACACTACACATGTGACTTATCATGTCTCCGGCCGAGAAAACTGATTATGATTGTGTTCTTGACTATGTCCTCTTTTACTTGAGTTTGATGGATTGTTACATCTTCTAGATGAACTTCATCCTCTGCCTCTAGCACCGAACCTTTCTCTTCCATGAGTTCCTGATAACTGCAATGAAAAATCTTGATCTACAATTACATGTGATATATGCAACCTTATTTCATGATTTATTTATGATGAATGCAACTCATCAATTAAAAATTGACTTATATCCTTAGTTTCTTCAATAAAGCAACAACCAAAGGATCAAATTTTGCAGGTAAACTTCTAAGAAACGTTTTAGTAATCTTATAGTCTTCAATAGTTTCACCATGGGATTTAATTTGATTGACTAGAGCAACTACAAAAGTAAATAATTACTCTACGAATATGAATCTTTCATTAACATGTTTTCAAAATCTCTTCGAAGTGATTGTAGTTTGATGGTTTTTACTTTATCCTTACCTTGATATGCAACTTGGAAAGTGTCATGTGTTATTTTTTCTTGAATGGATGTTGTCACACTAGGAAGAATGCTTTCATGTGTGGCTTGATGAATAAAGAAAAGATTTTTTCCATCTTTCTTTCTTAATTCCTTCAAAGTATATTTGTTTATCTATGAGAGTGCATTATACGATGTTGTATTTACAGACTCTGTTTACCCATTCTCTACAATTTCTCACACATCCTGGGATATGAATAGTGTCTTCATGGTTAAGTACCAATACTCGTAATTCTTTCCTATAAATTGTGGTGTCTACAGGACCTAAAAGAAAAGTTCCCAATGTGGAAGCCATCTAAATTGTTGTCAATTTAAAACCTGCTAAAAAAACATTGCTTTGATACCAATTTGTAGAAATTAGTGGATAAATAAAATGAGAACAACAAAACTAAATAAAATTTACAAATAAAAACAAAGAATAACATTCAAAAATGACACAAAATCGGCAATTTGTTGTGCACAACCAAATATATTTCCTCTTGTATTTCTGAACTTTACCACCTTACAATCTAGAACACTTACAACTACCTCCAATATATAGAGGATTTCTTCTAAAAATAAACCACGATTCTAAAATAGAGTAATCTAAAAACAAAGTTTCTTTTATTTTTAAAACATTTTTCCTAAAAATAAGAATAAGGCAAACTGTCCTAAATTTAAACTAAAATATGCTTTAAAGAAAACTCTAGCTTTTTCTTAATAATAGGAACATCTAATTAAAACTAAATTAAGCATAAAAAAATAAAATAAAAATTGATTTTCGTAATAATAGCATGCATGGGAGAAATTACTCATATTCCAACAAAATCCATTTCTTATAGATTTAAAATATCTCTAACTATTGTGTCGCCTGTGTTTGTAAGATTTTGTTGGGATTTTAAGTAATTACAATCCTTTGTTATTTCATTTTTGTCAAACTTTCACAACAAGTGATATATTGAAAAAATAAAAAATGATCCATGGAATTCACAAAAGGATCCGAGGTCATACTCTTACACAAATCTAATTCCTAATTTCCAAACAAATTTTAATACTAGATATGCATGAATTAATAGAAATATTTCCCATTCTACCCATTTCTTTCTTCTCTAAATTTGTGCATTCTCATTTCTTTACATACGCATGAACAAATGAAAAAGAATAAGTATTTTCTTTCTCATCTGTTAAAATATTATAGTTTCTCTAAAATCGAAATTTTATTTTAAGAGAATGAAATAAAAAATTAGAACACAAAACATAATTTTCAAAAAATAATTTTCAGCCAAGATATTACCTTTAATATGCGCAGAAAACAACAGAGGAATCACAGTCTATTAGAAAAAATGAATGTCCAAAGAAAGAGGAAGACGAGGCTATAGAAAAAATCAAAGGAATTAAATCAAAGAGAAAATTTAGGTCATCAATCAACAACTCAAATTAAGGTATTTATTCCTATAATAAATGAGGTATAAATAATATCTATTAGTATTACAATAAAAGTGATAATATTTGGGTTAAGGATGTCAATGTAAAATTTTGTGTATTTATTAGCTAAGTCAAAGATCTATATTGTAGTAGGTTACCCTTACATTTACACGGTTGGGAGGACTCGCCCGCATTATCATGCTACAAAGTGTGCCAGTCATTGGGTCATTAATTCTTATAGTTTCTAAAAAATTATTAATTATTGATTTATTCAATATTGTATATCAATTTAAATTGAGAAATATTACATTGTATGAGTCATTATTAAAATCAATGTAAAATATATAAGCACTTCATTCAAGTGTACTTCAAAACTTCTTATATTTTGAATAAATGCACCATCAATTTTAGACACATTACCATACTCGACCTATAAAAATAACATTTAAGAAGACAATCAATTCAACTCAAATGAGCTACAAAATTGATGGTATTTTGCAAATAAGTTGGGTTTGATGTTTGAAGGCTATGAAGGTAGTTACCATTGCCAAGTAATTTTAGATACAACATCGAGCCTAGATTTTGGGTATCCAAACTGTAAATTATATGCTCCAAAAACTTGTTGAAATAAGTATTGGAATAATCAAACATCATTTAGATAGGCTTGAAAATAAGATGAACATACAATCGACAAAAAAATCAAATATAATAGCTTAAGGTGATTCATTTTATGGTTTGGTGATTTTAGTGGCGCTGGTTGGAATGCTCCTCATTAGGGCAAGTTCTCACAAATGGCCCTTGCCATTTCTCTCTCACGGTTGTCTTCTAATAATCTTGAGCAGTAGTAGCAACAACAACAACAAAAAATGAAAGTGGGTGGGAACCCATCTTAGACTCGGCTCATCCTAGTTCTGGCTGGGGTGACAAGCCTAATAGCCCTCTGCCTCCTCCTTTGTCCTCCATTTTTGTCGTTGTGGCCTAGTTTTCTAGCTCTTTGTTTTGTTCGCTATTTTTTTATTGATACTCCCACTTTTATTGTGGTTTTGATGTAATTAGCCTCCTTCTCAAGGCCTAGCCGATTCGATATTATTGGCATTATAGAGTATGATTTTTTTACCTATCTTTTGTACGATCAACTTGTATATCTTTTATTTAGATATATAAGTGTATTTTTCAATCAAAAAAAATATTTGTAATTTATTGACAAAATAACCAACTCATTAGAAGCACAACTTTAGGTTCTTTACAAAAATAATCAAGAAGCATATATAAATATTCTAGAATAGTCATGCTTGGGAGACAACTACAAAATGAGCCTATGTGCATATCCTACTCAATTATAGTCAAAAATGAAATCTTTGATCATGTGAATAAAATCGACTAATTGAAGATGATACATAGAGTTTGAATATGTTGCGTCTCCTAACCTATCTTGCTTTTATTGTGAAGAAAATCGAGAAGGAGAGCTAATAAACCCAAGTCCACTTCTAAAATGATCCTCCACTCAACACAATCACCAATGAATATTGACTTGTTTATCCCATCCATATTAACTTTTTGTTAAATTATGAGTTCACCTTGACTAACATAGTCCTTAATTAAGTCAATAAACAAGGAAGAGTTAAATTTATGCATAATAGATACATGAACTGGGATAAATCATACATAATGGTACGTGAACTTTTTGATAGAATACATACATGAGGTGTGGCTGAAAATTTTGTAATAAGCCTAAAGTGTTTAATTATAAGCATAAATAATTCAGCACTTTTATAAACACACTTTGTATATAAGGCACATTGTGGGAGTATGTCCCACTCAATTGGGATACAAGAAACAATAATTTTATATATGATGCATTATGCATTTTTAGTCGTACTCCATCAGTCATTACTCCTCTCATTTCATAGTCTTATGACATTTTAGGATATATCATGTTATTTATCACATATGGGTGGCATGTTATAGTAACTAAAGTAGGGGTCATACTTGACCCTCAACACACCCCTCTTTCCTTGGGGAGATATTGGCTATAACATTTGAAAGGAACTATTGATGAGCACCATCATAGTATTACCTTTCCATAGCTTTACACATTTATTACAATTTGGCATGGTGGTCTCCTAATTACTAGCACAATATGACACATTAGAAAGATAATATGGTATAATAAGTCCCTCCCTACACTGATAAAGAATACATTATGACACTATATCATCTTCACAAAATCAAATTGTTACATGGCCTGACTTTAGTAAGATTTATGATATCATTGATCAAGGACCTATAGGCTTCGATCTTGATTTGGATTGCTTGTTCGATGTTGAATAAAACCCCATTTACATATGTAAATATGTTTATAAAAATATTAAAGTGCTCAAATAAATCTCATAAATACAAAAACATTCAAATATTATTAAAAAAATCAATACCTAAATATTACTTAATTTACTTGCTCTTTATTTTAAACATGTTGTTTGTCATTTGATTTGATAGATAGCATATTCTATAGACTTTTTATGCACATGTGTTTCACAAGGTATTTGGACACAATGCAAGGCATACATATAACTCTATAAATGTTTAGATGTTATATCTCTTATCTTACCCAATGGCCAACATCTCAAAGCATTTCTTACACTATCATGTTTTATTGTTTCTTTACATAGTGCTAATTCACATTCTCATTATTGTCATTTTCTATATTGTGCTATATATTAATTATTTTGACTAATGCGGCTAACTCGTGTGTTTTAAGGAGAACTAGTATCTCTTGATCTATGTGCATTAGGGAGACTATCTAATACTATATTCACTTGCTCGTTGTATGATTTTTTCATGTATGTCTTTTGTCCTTTATTATGGATGTGTGTGTGTGTGTGTGTGTGTGTGTGACACTTTGGTGTCCCTTATTTTCGAGCTTGTTTGCCTTTTCTCATTCATGTTTTTGTGTGCAACACTCTCATGTCTCTTATATGTGGCTCTTCACTTTTTTCATGACTTATATATGTGATATTTCTTATTGTACTTGTATGCTTCTATTCTTGTGTACATGTTTTCTTTTATGTTTATATGTTTGTTTGCTACAATGATTTATTTGTTATATATATCTTAGTTATGTTTTCTACCTTGAACTCTTTTGCAGGAATAGGAACCCATGATAGCTAGCTATAACAACCCTTAATGTGATATATCGTTGAATATATGTTACATCCAACATGGACACATATCATTTATCTTGGTGAGAAATCTATTGTACATCTCACTCACCTCAAAATAGGAGCATTCGGTAGGGTTATCACACAAATATCTATGCATTTCAAACACATAAATAGAATACAAAAATAAAAATGAAATGAAACATAATATAGATAAACAAGGATTTATAGATACAATCGGGATCACAATTCATGTAAGAACAAAACAATTCAACATATGGTTGAACCATAAGATGTTACTATTTATAAAGGATGGTTTTGTCCTAGGTAGTTTTATAACATCAAATTTAAATTTTTCTAAAACATATAGACTTTTATAGGTTTTTATATAGATTCAAGAATTATTGGCGTAGTCTTGAGTAGATATTGCTACATTTTGGTGTAGAATTTAGAGGGGCATAAACAATTCATTCCCTTTTAACTTTGTGAATTTTGAGAACCTTTACACTAAACGATATGGGGGTAATGGGTCTCCTTCTCCTTATATATTCAATATCACATACTTGATACATTAGGATATTGCATGGTGAGCATGAATATAATGCATTACTTTTTTATTTTGTGTTGTTTTACATATTTGCACTGGATCCATCTAGAGCAATTGGTCCATGGGTAAAGGATTTTTAGTGCTAGAAAACCCTATGACACATTTCTTCTCACTCTTTTTGGGAGTCTTTTGGGATGGTTAGACATCTTATGGCACCCTTCCTCCTTTTAGAAGGTTCTTTGAAGTGACTAGAAATCCCTGTGACATTATTTGGTGTTGAGTCAAGCGACATCAAATAGAATATCGAATAGAAGATCATATAGGACATTGAATATCACTAAATAGTCATATATTGTTGATTTTTAGTATTTTACTTAATATAAAAAAATTTCCCCACTGATGATCTATCATTCAAACAACCTTTTGTACCTCGAATGAATTGTGGCACAAAATTACAAATATACGAGCATGCCCCATCATTTGGAGAATATTGTTAATAGGGTACTTAGTGTGAGCATTTTCCTATCTATAAAAATACTTGGCAAGATCCAATATAAATATTAGAAAAGGATCTACATCCTCACCACTCATTAAATGTGATGTATATGTTTTATACATTACAGATTCATCTTGTAGTTCATATTCAATGTCAGTGATTCCCTAAACAGATTTGACTACATAGACACATGAAACTTTTAAAATCCGCTTGTTGGTCAACTTTGATGTGATTTCCTACTCAAGCACAAGTGGAAGTGGTATGGACGTAAAAAAACTACGAAGCATATATAAGTATTCTAGAATAGTCATGCTTGAGAGATAATTATAAATTGGGCCTATGTACATCCTCCTCATTATATTCGAATGAAATCTTTGATCAAGTGAATAAAATTGAATAATTGGAGATGATACATAGAGTTTGAAGACGAATTGGCTCCTAGCCTATCTTGTTTTTATTATGAAGAAAATCGAGAAGGGAGAGTTAATAAACCCAAGTCAACTTCCCGCAATGATCCTCCACTCGACACAATCACAAATGAAAAGTCATTTTATTTTTTTGTTAAATTATGATATCACCATAACTAACATACTCCTTAATTAAGTCAATAAATAATCTCAAAAGTAAATCCTTTGGATCCTCACCCAAAAAATAATTGATTTTAAATTTTTTGAGATGCTTTTAATATTTATGAAACATTGTCATTTTCCAAAGAAGAGTTATATTTATAAATAATGGATACATGAACTCAAATAAATCATACACAAGATACGTGAACGTTTTTATAGAATGCATACATGAAGTCCGATTGCAAAAATTGTAATAAAAAATTTGTTGAAAAGGATTTGCAAACATTAGTCCTCAACTTGTGAGGAGGGATTACCTCACAAAACATACACATCGAAAGTAATTCCTCAAGTTTTCTATATAAAAGAGGTAGAATACCATGTATTCCACCTCTTCTTTGATAATCCACTCTATTACATGAATACACAATTGTAAATTTGAAATAATATGCAAACACTAAACCATTTCTTAACTATTTAGAAAGCTTCATGATCTTTCAAACTTTCCTCGCATTAAGATGTTCTAGGTGGTAAATCATTCGGTCTTCAAAATTTTTATATGATGCAAATTTTATTTTAGTTTTGGAGACTATTCTTATTCTAAAAAATCGAAGTACATTTTTATACTAAATGTTGAATAAAATATTAAAATTGATAGGAGCTTCACTATAGAACAATGATAAATGTGAGAACTCTCCAATCGAATTCTGAAGAAATTCGAGATCCGAGCTCCTTCGAAATTCCTTTCCCTAATGATGAACTTATTTTAAGTTCAGGGCGTATTTCATTTGTTTACAATTCCATAATGATAATCAATCCTCCCAAGTTAAATACTCATGTTTAAGTCCCTAATGCTTCAACAAACTAATTATTTTGGTTGAGTAGGTTTACATCTCAACTCATACCTTTAGTTGCATGGTGTAAAAAGTAGTTATGGATTATATTTAGAAAAGATCACGCTCATATATTTCACTTGCTAGATTACACATTGGCGTATAATATTGAGCTCTTCATAATAATTAAGTGAGAAAATACAAATCTACATACTCAAAGAATTCCAAATAATAGAATCGCATACCATTCCAAATTTATTAAAACTCCAACCTATCTAATCCATTCATTGGAGTTTATAAGTTAAAGTTCAATGTCCTATTATTTGTATTCATTCCTTATGTTTTATCTAGTTTTAGTTTTTGAATACATTTACAATCACCAATTTATATGTAAAAGTTGAACGCAAACTTAAAACATTGTTCTACTAGAATGAAGTAGGATACAACATGAAATCTCCAAGTAAATAACAATTTGTGTACTTCACATGTAATTTTATGCCTAGCAAGAATGTTTTCACAATGTATAATTTTGCATTTATCAATAGTTTAAGCATATGCTTTTTAATAGGGATATACCAATCAATATTGTGTGCTCAACTTCACTAACATTGTTGTAATTTCACCCTACTATGACACTAGTATATGACATCTATAAATTTCAGGTAGATATGAAATTTAGGCCCTACTATAGTCCTTATCCCCTAAGTTGTGTATGCATTGACCTAGGAAAGTGTAACTAAACTATATAGGTATAATAACCATGCACATGAAACCCTTATCTATAATTTCCATATATATTACTCATGAGTGCAATAACCTCAATTTTATCTCATTTAAGGTAATAAGTTTGTCATGATCAAAACCATACAAAATCTTGAGACTATTTCATGGACATATTGCTTCCATGCATTAAGGATGTCACTTATCAACCATTGTAACTCTACACTAGAGTTTGGAAACTTAGTTACAAAAAAATTGAATGTGGGAAATTCGATGACCCTCGTCTCATGCATCAACCATCCATCATTCACATTGAAAACAATGAAAAATAATAAGTTTATAATCTCTTACAAAATGAGGAGATGTTGTTGGTTTCCAAGTGTTAAAGACCCATTAGAGGAGGGGAAAAGAAAATAAGTTCACAAGAGGACAAGTGTTTAAAGCTTATTGCATAGATATTTTATGAGATTTTTTGGGCACCAAGGCAATTTTAAATTTAAATAATAGTGCCAAGGAATTTTAAACCAGAGGAACTTTAACTTAACCAAATTTAAGGCATAAAACAAAGGGGAAAATGAGAACACAAGGCTTGATGAGTTTTAAAGTCATAACCATGAGAAAATAGATTTTAGCATATATTTGGACTTGAGAATCATACTAAATAGAGAGAAAGTGGTTGTAAATTGATTTTCACTCAAGATTCTCTTGAAAATTTTAAGAAATTCAAAAAGGTTAAATTTGGAAACAGTTTTGGTGACTCACAAGGTGAATTTTCTTGCTAAATGCAAGGATCAGTTGCATTTGCATCCATTAGGAAAGAATTTTGTCCAAAAATATGAATCCTTGTCTCAAAATTTGTAAACTTTTAAATTTTTCATTTAGAGATTGAAAATCCTTCTGAAACCATGAGTTTATTTCCTCAAAAACTCTATATTTTTAATTAAAACCCCTTTGAAAATTAAATCTCCTCCTCGAAAAGCTTTAACTCTACATTTGTTTACAAATATTTAAAATGTTGGCTTATGAATAAATTTCAAAAGAGTGACCCACAAAACTATTTACAAAATACAAATCATACATATTTTAACTAAGTATATAATGTGAAAATCAGTTATTATGCAACAAGCAAGTCTTCTTGACAAACTCTAAATTAGCAAAATTGGGCAAAACAATAGATATGCAAGTTCATATGTAAAAGGCGCCCATAGCTTATAGTTTTAGCAAGAAGAAATCAAACAACAAGGAAAACAAGGAAATAAAAGAATGAAGGACAAAAAGAGAAACTATAAAGTTGTGTACATTGGGAAAACATAGCTCATAATTAGTGCTTGAGGAAGATCCCATTGACTGGGATTTGAAGTAGCTCACCATCAAATTTTTCCAACTCAAAGGAATTGTCTTATTTGCATTATGTGATCTGGTATGGACCACTCTAAATGATGTCAAATGTATTATGTCTCAAATTTTTATCTTTTCCTTCATCCCATTTGATGAAAAATTCTCCCATCCTAAATTGGTGTGGATGAGATCTTTCTTTTCAAACCATTTCTTCATAGCTTGTTAGTGATCTTGGAGTTTACTTATATATTCCTCTCTTACTTCTTCAAACCTGACCAAATCAGTAATCCTAATGGCCTTAGCATCATGATGATCTAACTCAAGCCTATGAGTTAACTCAAGGGTTGGGATTTTTAGTGATATTGGGAGTTTGGCCTCTCTTCCATATATAAGAAAGAAAGGGTAACTACCAATGGACTTCTTTAGTGTGATCCTATTTATTTAAAGTGTTTTCTTTACCTTTGTATGTCATTGTCTTTTATTGTCCTCCATGGTCCTCTTCACGATTTTTATCGTATTCTTGTTTGAAGGCTCTGCAAGGCCATTTCCTTAACGGTAGTAATTTAATGATTTCTTTAAGTAAATATCATATCTCAAGGAAAAATAAGTAATTTTTTCACTAACAAAATATTTGACATACATATGAGATAATAGTGTTAGGGACTCGAAACCTTGTGCAATGTCCGAAACAATAAGTCCACTATAACACTTTCAATTGTTTCCTTTAATGGAACTACTTCAACCCATCTAGTGAAGTAATATGTGGTTGTTAAAATCCACTTGTGACTAGCACTAGAGAGAATGTTTACCATGCTAATGAAATCAAACTCCATTGCACTTGAATGATTAGTCTATTGAGATTGGTTGAAGAGGAAGATCTGTGTTTATCTTTCATCTTGTGAAAAATAGACATTTCTTAAAGCTCCTCACATACTTGTGACAATCAACAAACATGGTGAGCCAAAATTAATCTTCCCTAATGATTTTTTTTGCAATGGTTTGAGGGGGAAATGACAACCAAAAACTCCTTAGTGGAACTCCTTAAGTATATTTTCAATTTTGTTCGTTTCTACACCTAAACATGACACCATCAATGTCTCTCTTGAAGAGAAACCCATAAATAAATTTATAATGAATGGCCTGCAATTTGAAATGTATTCGTTGGGTTCTAGTGAAATTACTAAGAATTTCTCATATGTGCGAGATAATGAAATCACCCTAAACTCTACAAATCAAATAACATGACTAATTAAGGGAGGCTAACACCATTGCCATCTATATCCAAGGCTTTAAGTCTAGGAATGTAACACTAAAAATAAAAGCTTAATGGAATGTTAACTAACATGAATATAATTCAAAATCTAGCTAATCATGCCTACTAATATATTGAATTGCTAAACTAACAAAGACCTAAATAGATCTAAGAGGGCAATCAAATTGGTATGGTTGCTACTCCAAACAAGGTGAAATGGCCTCTCCAAATGACTACATGGTCATTTTGGATATCCATCTACTAACCCCATTGAAGACTTTAGGCAAGGATTGAGCTTGGCTATAAATCATATTTATTATATGAGATGCAAATCAAAGCATGGTGTAAAGTATAAGTGTAGATACTTAGTCCTTTTTATAGTTTTACCTTTGAGGAAAACTTGTATTTTGGTGCATGTGGGACTAAAAGTACAAATTAGATTAAAACTTGATAATCATGATTAAGGCTTTGCTAATCATAATTAGTGAATTAACAAGTGATTAAGATGTGAGGAGCCTTAATCAATCACTTAGGGTCAACTAGAGGCTAGGATAAGCTTTTGAAGCTTTTTGAGATGTTGTAGAGGGAAATGGGGTGATTTTGAGTGGTTGGAAGAGGGGTTTTAGTAAATAGTAGGGTATATTGACCAAAACAAGGGTAAAATAGGCTTAATTAGCTAATAATTGCTAATTGTCTATTTTGAAGAGGATTTTGACTTACAATTCATCGTAAAGTGGCATCCTAAATGCAAAAGGGGTTAGGTAATCAAAAAGTGTTGTTAATTGACCAAAGTGGTAAGAAATGTTAGTTAATTAGCGGAAATCACTAATTATAACGAAATTGGTAAGAATGAGAGTGATTTGTGTGTGTTTGGCAATAAGATTGCAAAAGCGGAATATAGGTGTCTACATTTGCCCCTGTTTGAGGTGAAGTAAGTAACTTCTCTTCAAATATAGTAGAAAAACATAAACAAGTAAATTTTTGAAAAAAATTGTAGGATGAAGGATGCCCCTCGAGTGTTGATGGGGTGATAGAAGAATTCAATCGACGATCGAAAATATGATCAAACGAATAGAGGAAATAAGATAAAATGGGCGTGAAATATTTGGTTATTTAGAAGAAATAAGGATAGGGATAAACATGGTTGTTTATTGCCCCAGGTGATTTGGAAGAAAAATTAGTAGTGATAATAAATGATAATGGAGAATATAGGACAAGCCCAATCTTTGCATCCAATCTTTCAATAAGCAACTTTGTTGTATCATTTTTCCCCTAGATCTACATCATCGACCTTTATTGAAATAAACAAAAGTGTAAGATAACATGAAAATCTAAATTACTAACATTTGTTCATTGCTACGTAACTCCATGCAACATACATAATGTAATGCAATACGAGAAAGTAAAACAATGCTTAACTCCATGAAACATACATAATGCAATGCAATACGAGGAATTAAGCTAGGTAACTTAACATAGAAATATGTATAATCACATGTACTCAAACAAACAACGTTCAAGACAGTTGCACCAATTTTTTGTTATCAAGTTGCAGTTACCAAATGTTCGTGTTGTAACGAACAAGGGTTAAAAATGGTGCCCCAAGCAAGGATACATGCGAGTGGAATAATGGAGGACACAATTAGTCCCATGGAAAAGATTTCATGCACTATAACACAGTCTCTTACAACTCATTGTTGCATGGGAGTACCGACATAGTAAGCAGCCTAGCTTTTGTTAATGGAGGTAGATCACGATGATCCGTAAGTCGTTTGAGACCAAAATAAGTAAAAACCTTAGAAAGATGTTTTTAGGATAAATTTTTATGTTCCAGGACAATGCATTTGATACAAGAGGATTCAAATGTATACATCTCGTTTACCAATTTTTGAAAAAAATTAACTTTTTTCCATTTTTTAGATTTTTAATGATTTCACCAAAAAAATGGGTTTTTGAAAAATTTAATATTGTTTTAAATTTTTGAATTTTTAGGAAGAAGATATTTTAGAAGAAATAATGAAGCCGTGAGACCTCGTTAAAAGTTGCAATAAGGCAAAAATATGCCCCACATGTAGTAAAAAAAAGTTTTTCGGGAAGTAAAACATGCCCCAACGTTAGATGGAAATATTTAAATGGAAAATTCTTCATGCACAGGAGTTGGATCAGGGCCAATATAGATAGGTTCAACATGATGATGAATGTAACCCAATGACGTGCTAGGAAGGAGCAAGGATGCCCCCAATGTAAGCTGGCCAAGAAGCACATGATAGAAAGAAGTGGAAGATTATTTTTATGAAGGGTACAAAAGTTTCTGCAAACATGGCAAAAAGGCAATCTTATACGCATGGATGTTCTGAAAAATTAGAAGAACAATGTGAATGTTATGAATGTAGCTTAGAAGCCTCACGATGAAGAAGTGATTAGCCAAATGCACGAATCGTGAGAAAAGATATGGACTAGAGTAAGAGTCTGAACAAGGTCCAAAAAAACACTTGGTAACATACTAATCATGTTTGTTTATAGAGATCCAATGTGTGCACATGGAAATTTATTACCTCTCTAAGGGAAGATTTAATAGACAATAAGTGAAGACACCCTAGCCAATGTGTAGGAATGATTTATTTTTCAAAGTTGATTTTTTTGTGAATGGATTGTGAAAGGAAAGTCACACATTAGTCCACTTTCATCCAGAGCATCCATAGCCCCATGACAAAGATCCATTTGATTCTAATCGCAACATTTCTCTACTTCCAGTCAGGCATCCATAGCCCTAGTAGATATTATTGGAAATACCCCAAGAGAGAGTTATATATCAATTTTCTTTTCATTTTAGCTTTTGCTTTTTGATTTGATTGATTTTGTTTTACTTTCTGAAAACTTATTCCAGCTCTCTTATTTGACAAGGGGTCAAGAAGAATTGATGGCTTGATGGAAGGAGGAAAAATTGATTGTGATGATGACATTGGCTAGTGTCAACAAATATATCCAAAATTTATTTGCAACAAGTTTTTTTAGATGTTTATTGTGATAGGATCTCTATAAGGTCAGTCGTTCTTTAATTTACCAAGGTTATGAAATACCAAGGCCAAACAGATACCATAGAGATAAATTTCACAAAACACGTGTGAATTGGCTAACTGAAATATCACCAAGGGATGAAAATGGTAGGAAGACTTGCAAAAGAATAGTAAGAAAGGGAAGAAATAACACACATGTGTATGCAATACCTGATTACAATGTTTGATCTTTGTACCTTTGATTTTTTTGAAATGTTTTCTCATTTTTTTTGTATTTTTTGAAGGTGAGACTGATAAGGTCACTTGATGTGATAATATTCAACAACAATGTTAGTTATTTCCTTGATAAGGAATATTAGGCGTGTTTTCTTATCAAGAGTCATATTATCCCCAATCTCAATTATCGTTGTGAGTTCATACTCAACAAATGATTGTGATTTATCTTGAAATGTGGATTTTTCATGTGGGAGATTGAGGTCCCTATCCAGAGGTTTCTACACTTTGCACCAAACTTGATGGTTGCGATGATGTGATTTTTTAAATCGAATTTGATTTTGAACTTTAAGATCATTTAAATTGTTATGAGCTTTGGAGATATTGGAATTTTTAATCATATTTGAATGAAGGAACCATTTGAGTTTCTTATAAGCTACTACGTGACCTATCTGATCTCAAGAAGTGGGAGAAGAAAGTGGATGAATAGAATTGATGTGAGAAATAACGGTGGGATTTCCACAATCATTTATAGAAGGAAAATGTGATAGACGTGAAGGGTATGGTCCATGAATAGAATAGGATGGGATACTAGGATGTGTCCCATGGACTAAAGATAAAGGACTACTAGTATGCGGCCCTAAGATTGAAGATGAAGGACTATCTTGGTGGTGTTCCATAGATAGGAGATGATGGACTACTAGGATGTGGCCCAAGAATCGAAGATAAGGGAAATATAGGACGTTCCCTTAGTATAGACGAAGAGGATGGGTTACTAGGAGGTAACCCACATATAGAAGAAGATGAGCTATCAAGAGGTGAGCCACGCATAGATGATGAAGGGATACCTAGAGGTGCCCCACATATAGAAGAAGACAATGGATTACTAGGTGGTGACCCAAAATGAGATTGTGATTAAGGAACCATGATATACAAAGAAGGATGTGAATAAAATATAGAATATTCATCAATGTTCCTAGGACATTCTTTAATATTTTGACGAAAGGAATCAATTTATTCTTCCCAATACACAAGTGTATCAAAGTCAAGATTAAATCCTTGATTTTAATCCTCTAGGGGAATGCCATCATGTAACCCCAAGAATTATTTGATCATCTCTTCATCTCAAGATGAATCGATCGGTAGGGGTATTTATTCTTTGACCATAGGAGGTTGACTAGAAGAAATGGATCTAACTGGTATGGAAGATTGAAAAGATGATGAATCAAGAGATGAAGTAGATTTGGATCTAGATGTCTTGCAAGTAGAAGAAGATGTAGATTTAGAATTGATTGGCATTGGCTTTCCTATAAGATGGCATATTTTCAGGAAACAATGAGGATCGCGTAGAAAATTAGCATATGATTGTGACATAGGAGTCATCTGAGGTGTTTGTGACGTATACATCGACTTAGATGATTGTGACATATGAGTTGAATTAATTGATTGCGACATGAGTGCCGACTTAGAATATTGTGACATGGGATTCAACTTAGATGGTTGTGACATAGGATTTGTCTTAGGAGATTGAGACATGGGTGTTGACTTAGGATAATTTGGATTCACCCAGATCTTCAACGGAAGAAGAGGTTGTCGAGGCAGAAAATAAGGGAGGTCCTTACAAAGTAAGGGAGGATCGTGACCCAAGAACCAAATTGGGTATTTGATTGATGGATCTTGGAGCCACATGGATCTTTAAAGGAAGATTTCATTTAGGCGACTGATAAGGGGAGTCTTGTGAAGAGAGGGAGGACTGCGACTCAAGATTCGAATGAGGTGAATAGCTCTAATGAGAATCTTCAGAAGACCAAGGTGAATCCAAAGAATCAAGAACAGTTTGGATTGGAATTAGAAGAAGAGTGGGGGAACCCAAATAATAATTTGGATCATAAGTATCCAAACCATACCACCGACTATGAGATGAAGGTGGGGAACAAGGTACCCGAGTGGGTTCTCTAACATGAAGAACCAAATGAGGCTTAGCCATGATGGGCATCCTTTGATGGGAATGTCAAAACTTTGATTCCTTAGTGTCGTACATATAAGGAACCTCATGATAGTTGGTCATTGTTGGTGTTTTTGGGATACAAATGTCTAGACGAGATAGTGTGATTGAACTCCTTCAATTGGAATGAAGTCTTGTGTCGATTTGGGTAGCACAACGGAAACCAGCTAGACATTTGGAAAACATGGGCCCTAGGACAAACCAAGTGGCGTAACGACGCTAAGTCATCACAAAAAAAAGGTGACTATAAAATAGCCATGAATCCAATAGGTCAATATGAACCTAAGGAAGATAAATAATAAAGAATGATCTACTCTAGCAAGATAATATATGACATGATATTTCTAAGACAATACAATGACGTCTAACACTCAAATTTAGTCACACCAAAATTTTATTCCCTATGATTATTCGAGATAGGTTTGAAACCAAATAGTGACAAAACAATATCACCAGTTAGGTCAAGTTTGAAACAAACAAGACCTAAATGCTAAGAAAGTTTTAGTGCAATCCTCTAACAAGGTATACTAAAAACCAGTTTCTAAACACTACCAAAGTCTAAGTCTTATAAAATGGATGATACAAATGTGAGCAAAGATAACAACGCTATTGGGACACACAATCAAGATTTGTAAGAAAGTAAGATTTTAGTATCAAAATGATGTTATAGTGATGTTAACAAAGTAACCTCACCACTCACAAAACTCAAGACAAAGATAGGATTTAAAAAATATGTCTAGGTATATCAAGGAATTATTAAGTGTGTGAGCGGAATAACAATACAATATAGAGATTTAGGCCAAGTTTCACTATAGAAACAAGACTTAAATATCATAATTGTATGGATATAATGCAGAAAAACGTGGCAACTCAAAAGAAGTCAAATGATAATACAAAAATACCTAACTACAATGATAATAAGTCTCAATATGGGTTGTGAGACAAGAGGGCCTACTAGAATTTGATGATGTACCACTCACACTTTCAACTCTTAAATTTTGGCATTACAACTTGGTCATGAAAGAAGACTACAAAATTGGTGGAAACACTTATTTCTATTAGGTATCCATATATGTTGTTTTATTTTGTCCCAAAATTGAAACAATAAAACAAAGGTGTAAACCAAGTTGTGTTGAAAAATACTTAGTGTAACTTTGGTAGAGTTTCACCTTGTCTTAGGAGGAGTGAAAAACTAGGTCAAACAAACACTAAATATATTTTGTGATGAAATTGCACGTTGTTTCAACTTTAAGATATTCTTATCCTTGTTTGAAAAAAAAGAGTTTGAATCCAAAAAAAAATTCACTTTATGAGAGCTCTCAAGTATAAGAAACTAAGACAAAATTGGCTCCAAACCGACAAGCTTTCCTAGGGGTTCTCTCTATGTGTCACAATTTTACTTCTATGAGATCAAATTTCCAAGGTTTCCCAAGGATTATCCTGGATTTACTTTACCCCCTTCTAATAAAATGAGAAAATAGAGCATTTAGTTGTATTATCACCGGGGTCACAATGGAAATAAATTTTACTCTAATGCACAAAGCTTACTAGTTAATTCGGTAGTGTGGAGCACTTTTCTATTTCATTCACAAGGTTCCTCTTGTGTGAACTTATTTAGGGTTCCTAGGACCAACCCCAATGTTGAATCTTAAGGCTTATGCCAAAGGGTTATATCCTAGTTTAAAGTGGACGAGTCGTAGCTCTTAATCGAAACTTGTAATACAATGTTATGATTGGTGTGTTTTTTTATCTTTTGGATTAAGAAATTTGGTTTAGAACGTCGTTGGTAACCTACAACACACGTGAATGTTAGAGTTTAATTTGAAGAGAGCCCTCATTTTTTTGACAAGCATTTAGGTCCTTCACACAAATGGTTAGTAGTTCAAAAGATTCACAATATCATAGAAAGATAGCAATGAAAAGGCTTGTAAATCAACTAACTACCATAAAAATTTGTAAATTAAGGTTTATTCCCAATTAATCCAAGTGCTTCTTAATGAAAGACTAAAATTACTTTTGGTTCCCAAAATCACACTAGGTGCAAGGGAAGAGCATACACAAATTTTTTCTTGGTTATTTATCAAGTGAAAAAGCTCTTAAACTAAAAGATTAAGTACATGCCAAAATGATGAAAGTTTATTCCCTTAAGCACAAAATGAATTATGAGTGTTCCTACTTACTCCCAAGAAGAAAAAAGTGGTTTAGAGATGTTCTTAATTCTCAAGATCACATTAGGTGCAAAAGACGAGCATACACAAC
Organism: Taxus wallichiana var. yunnanensis; assembly: GCA_018340775.1. Classification (NCBI taxonomy): domain Eukaryota; kingdom Viridiplantae; phylum Streptophyta; class Pinopsida; order Cupressales; family Taxaceae; genus Taxus; species Taxus wallichiana. Next base: position 1,655,412 of record CM031238.1, read on the forward strand.
CCTACTCCGAACTCAAACAAAGTATAAAAACATAATAACTCATCAAACCCTAAGCAAATTTAATCAAAAATCCCTTATCAAACCCTAAGGAAATTTTTTTAGGAATATTGCTCTAAAATCATAAAATTGAGAAAAATAACAACTAAAAACCTTTTAAAATGACAACAATCCTAAAAATTAGAAGTTGAAATTTTGTGAGTTTGAAGTAATTTTACCTTAGTGCACGGCACGCTCTAAAGAGCATGTGTGCACACAGTAGTGCATATGTGCACACAATAGTGCATAGCACATCCTCTCAATTTTACACAGTCAATAATGCACAAACGTGTCTAGTGAGGCATAGGCACACCTAGTGTTACACATTCGCAAGTTACACTTAGAGATCAAAACACGCTTTGTACAAGCACACCCACTAGTGCACAGCGCACACCCTTTCCTATAGATGCTCAAAATCTGAGTTTTGAAGAGGATTTCTTGAAAAAGATCAAAACTTTGGCCTTTTGAAGAAATTTTTCCAGCACTTTACCTCCTTTTATCCTACAAAGAACATGAAAACACAACTTCTACTACTAATCTAGTTGAAATAACTATCTAGTTTGAAAATTGATCTACAAAAATTTGAAATTATTCTAAAACTTTGAAATTAATCTAAAAATCTTGAGAAACTAATCTAAAAAGCTTGAAAGTGCTCTAAAAATATTGAAACTAAAGTATAAAACATGAAATTAAATTAGAAACCCCGAAACTAATCTAGAAAACTTAAAATGAAAAACTTTGAAACTAAGTTAAAAATTTTAAAAATGAATGCAATGGGGTATTGTCCCACCAGCGTGCCAAATGAAAGCATGTCCATCTACAAGGTGAAATGGCCTCCAAATGACTACATGGTCATTTTGGATATCCATCTACTAACCCCATTGAAGACTTTAGGCAAGGATTGAACTTGGCTATAAATCATATTTATCATATGAGATGCAAATGAAAGCATCATGTCAAGTATAACTCAGATACTTAGTCCTTTTTATAGTTTTACCTTTGAGGAAAACTTGTATTTTAGTGCATTTGGAACTAAAAGTACAAATTAGATTAAGACTTGATAATCATGATGAAGGCTTTGTTAATCATAATTAGTGAATTAACAAGTGATTAAGATGTGAGGAGGCTTAATCAATTGCTTAGGGTCAACTAGGAGGCTAGGATAAGATTTTGAAGCTTTTTGAGATGTTGTAGAGGGAAATGGGGTTATTTTGAGTGGCTAGAAGAGGGGTTTTAGTCAATAGTAGGGTATATTGACCAAAACAAGGGCATAATAGGCTTAATTAGCTAATAATCGCGAACTATTTTGAAGAGGATCTTGACTTAGGATTCATCGTAAAATTGCATCCTAAATGCAAAAGGGGTTAGGTAATCAACAAAGTGTTGTTAATTGACCAAAGTGGTAAGAAATGTTAGTTGATTAGCGGAAATCACTAATTATAATGGGATTGGCAAGAATGGGAGTTATTTGTGTGTGTTTGGCAATAAGATTGCAAAAGCGGAATATAGGTGTCTAAATTTGCCCTGTTTGAGATGAAGTAAGTAACTTCTCTTCAAATATAGTAGACAAACATAAACAGTAAATTTTTGAAGAAAAATTAGTAGGATGAAGGATTCCCCCTCGAGTGTTGATGGGGTGATAGAAGAAGTCAATCAACGATTGAAAATATGATTGAAACAAATAGAGGAAATAAGATAAAACATGCGTGAAATATTTGGTTATTTAGAAGAAATAAGGATAGGGATATACATGATTGTTTATTGCCCTAGGTGATTTAGAAGAAAAATTAGTAGTGATAATAAATGATAATGGAGAAGAAATGATAATGGAGAATATAGGACAAGCCCAATCTTTGCATCCAATCTTTCAATAAGCAACTTTGTTGTATCATTTTTCCCCTAGATCTACATCATTGACCTTTATTGAAATAAACAAAAGTGTAAAATAACATGAAAACCAAAATTACTAGCACTTGTTCATTGTTACGTAACTATATGCAACATACAAAATGTAATACAATACGAGAAAGTAAAACAATGCTTAACTCCATGAAACATACATAATACAATGCAATACGAGGAATTACACCAGGTAACCTAACAGAGAAACAAGTACAATCACATGTACTCAAACAAACAACATTCAAGACAATTGCACCAATGTTTTTGTTATCAAGTTGTAGTTCCCAAATGTTCGTGTTGTAATGACAAGGGTTAAAAATGGTGCCCCAAGCAAGGATACATGCGAGGGGAATAATGGAGGACACAAGTAGTCCCATGGAAAATATTTCATGCACTATGACACAATCTCTGAAAACTCACTGTTGCACGGGAGTACCGACATAGTAAGCAGCCTAGCTTTTGTTAATGGAGGTAGATCACGATGATCCGCAAGTTGTTTGAGACTAGAACAAGCAAGAACCTTAGAAAGATGTTTTTGTAGGACAAATTTTGATGTTTGAGGACAATGCATTTGATACAAGATTCGGATTCAAATGTATGCATGTCATTTACCAATTTTTGAAAAAAATTAACTTTTGCCATTTTTAGATTTTTAATGATTTCACCAAAAAATGGGTTTTTGAAAAATTTAATATTGTTTTAAATTTTTGAATTTTTAGGAAGAAGATATCTTAGAAGAAATAATGAAGTCGTGAGACCTCGTTAAAAATCATTGTAAGTCAAAAATATGCCCCATGTAGTAAACAAAGTTGTCGGGAAGCGAAACATGCCCCAGCGTTAGATGGGAATATTTAAAGAAAAACACTTCATTCACAAAAGTTGGATCAGGGCCAATATATAGGTTCAACATGATGATGAACGTAACCCAATGACATGCTAGGAAGGAGCAACGATTCCCCCAGAGTAAGCTCGTCAAGAAGCACATGATAAAAAGAAGTGGAAGATTATTTTTATGAAGGGGACAAAGGTGTCTCGCAAACATGGAAAAAAGGCAATCTTATACACATGGATGTTCTAGACAAAGTAGAATAACACTATGAATGTTGGAATGTAGCTTAGAAGCCTCACGATGAAGAAGTGATTAGCCAAAGGCACGAATCATGAGACAAGATACAGAATAGAGTAAGAGTCTGAACAAGGTCCAAAAAAGACACTTGATAACATACTAATCATGTTTGTTTATAGAGATCCAAAGTGTGTGCACATGGAAATTTATTACCTCTTGGAGGGAAGATTTAATAGACAACAAGTGAAGACACCCTAGCCAATGTGTAGGAATGATTTATTTTTCAAAGTTGATTTTTTTGTGAATGGATTGTGGAAGGAGAGTCATACATTTCTCCACTACTAGCCAGGTGTCCATAGCCCCGATGGAGATGCATTTGATTCTAATCACAACATTTCTCTACTTCAATCAGTCATCCATAGCCCTGGTAGATATTATTGGAAATACCCCAAGAGAGATTTATATATCAATTTTCTTTTAATTTTAGCTTTTGCTTTTTGATTTGATTGATTTTTTTACTTTCTAGAAAACTTATTCCAACTCTCTTATTTGACAAGGGGTTAAGAACCATTGATGGCTTGATGGAAGGAGGTAGAAGTGATTGTGATGATGACATTGGCTAGTGTCAACAAATATATCCAAAATTTATTTGCAACAAGTTTTTTAGATGTTGATTGTGATAGGATCTATATAAGGTCACTGTCGTTCTTTAATTTACCAAGGTGATGAAAGACCAAGGCCAAACAGATACCATAAAGATAAATTTCACAAAACACGTGTGAATTGGCTAACCAAAATATCACCAAGGGATGAAAATGGTAGGAACACTTGCAGAAGAATAGTAAGGAAGGGAAGAAATAACATACATGTGTATGCAATACCTAATTGCAATGTTTGATCTTTGTACCTTTGATTTTTTGAAATGTTTTCTCTTTTTGTATTTTTTGAAAGGTGAGACTGATAATGTCACTTGACATGATAATATTCAACAACAATGTTAGTTATTTCCTTGATAAGGAATACTAGGCATGTTTTCTTATCAAGAGTCGTATTATCCCCGATCTCAATGATCGTGATGAGTTCATACT
>CM031238.1:1659603-1715540 GCA_018340775.1 Taxus wallichiana var. yunnanensis
AAATCTCTTAACCAATCCACAAGAAGTTCCCATCTCAGAAGAGAATCAAGTAAAGATAAGTTCAGTCAATGAACTTATACAGTCAACAGAAAAAGGATCTAAAAAGAAAAGACCAATCCATATTTCATTTCATTTATACTATGAAATGAAATCCCTTATCTAATACAAACTTAGAAATTATTTAGCTAGTTCCCAAAAGAGAACTCAAAACTCGAATGCACAATCAAAGAATGCACACTACCAACTTCCATTACAAAACTTACAAACTGATTACCTATTTCCATTCACCAAGCTCAAGTTCAAATTCAAATCTCAAAATGAAATTCACAGTACTGTCTCAAAACAGTATACTGTCCCCAAGAGATCATATTCATTTCTCTGTCTAAAACTTGAAGATTCGTTCAAAGAACCCAACAAGGAATAGAAATACACAAACAATGCAAGATAGACAAGGGTCAATACAACTCACGAACCCAAAGAAGAACAATATTACCAAGCATTCAGAATAGTGATACTGTATCCCTTCATACTACACTCAGTAAACTAGGTTTTATATTCAACATTCTATTAAAACCCACGAATCAGATGAAAGATCGAAGAGAGTAAGAAAACTAAACAATTTGTTTAAGACAAGCATTGTCCCAAAATTCTTCCAACTCAACTGAATAGAATCACCACAAGCCTCTCGAGTTCTAGTTAAAAGCTTATGATAGGTAAGAATTTGTTCAACATCAAAGATAAAAAGGAAGTAAATAATACATTCCATAAACCTCTAAAAATTGATACGACTGTTCCAAATGAACTAAAAATCAACCAAACCCACAATAGGACGTAGTTCCAATCCATTTATTTCTATGAACAAAATAGTCAAGCTTTCCACAAGACATAGGTTCACTCAGAGCAGAGACAAATAGGATACACTCTTGATTCACACACCCTGTCAAGTTTGAGAACACAGTGCAGGGTAACCTAAAAGATATAAGTAATACAACCATTCCCTCTCAAGAATCAAAACAGAGGAGATCTCAAAAATAAGTTACATGGTCTACTTCTGACAAAACAAAACTCATAAGACCCCCTTCGAAAGCAGACAATATTAAATGAGATTAAAGCTTTACAAATCCTTAATACCCACTAAACTCTAGCTCGAATACATGTATAAAATCAAAACATGTCGATTCCAATACAAGATCAAAACAACCATCTATGGAATACCTGTACTATGTCAAATACGAGCTTTGAACATAAGTTCAGAACCCCACAAGGCTCTAACACCAGCTCAGACAAACACAAGATCAAATACGAGCCTATAACGAAACATGAAGCCCTAAATACAAGCTCAGAGAAAAACACCAATGCTCTAATACAAGTCCAAGTATTCTCAAATCCTTAAAGAATAATAAAACTTCAGCTTAGAGTATATGTACCGAACAAAACTCAACAACTCGACTATAAGTTCAGCATTCGCAAGAACTGAATAAGAGTACAATGTTGAATATGAAGATTCAACCAAAATTTAAGAACTACACCAAGTTCCAACTCAGTCCAGAACAACATGAAGTCCCATTAAAATCTCAAAGAAAATCACGAAGCTTCAACACAAGCTTAGAACAACCACGAAGCTCCACTATAAGCTCAACAAAACACAAGACTAAAATAGAGATTTAGAACCATACAAGCAACAAGGCCAGTTCAGTCGACATTAGTCTCGAATAAAAGTTACAGAGCTCCGAATACAAGCTACAAAGCTTCAAAATAAGTTTCAGAGCTTCTAATACAAATTCACATGAATACCACTAATAACTAGTACAGAGAAAGTTCCCAAAAACTACCATTAACAGCAATGGATTCACATTCCAAAAACCACATAGATTTCATGAAAACATGCAAGTAAATAACCAAATGCATCATGCAAAAGTATGTGGGTAAGTGCATGAATTTGGTGGACAATTCTGTGGACATAAAAACTTGAAATTCAGAATTGCGATCATGGTTCTTGAATTTTGGGTTTGGCAATAATCGAACCTAAAACCAAAATTGCATTTTAGAACCACAAGTGCGGTTATAAACCGTGATCACGGAACTCGAGACAAAAAAAAAAAGACCCACGAGTCCTCATTTTCGCCATTTTTCATTTCAAACCACAATTTCTCGTAGACGTTTTCACTGAGATTTGAATACCACCTCAAAATTGCTCATCGGACTTCTAGATCGCGATAGATTCAACCATGCCACCAAGATGAGGAGGTAAGCCCCCGATTTTAATAATTTTTTTTGCATTTTAGGTTTTTTTTTTTTTAGGTTTTTGTATTTTCATGGGTTTTTTGAAATGTTTGTTTATGTATACAATTTTTTGTTTTGTCATTACTTGGTCGGCAAGCTTGAAATCATGCAGACCATCAAAAATTCGCCAAAACCCTCCTCTAAACATATATCCACCTCTTGTGGCTCCTTTTTCCCCACTCGAACTATTAGAACACAAGATAATATCATTGGAAGAATCTCGAGAAAATAAAATTGTCATTGAGAACCTTATTCGACTATAAGATAAAATCATGCCACAAATCCATCCCGCATGACTTTAGCTAACACATTTTAAACATTGATTGGTGAAGTTGACTCTAAAACAAACCAAATACATAGATGGAATACATTTAGAGGTGATTGTGGCAGTGGTATGCGGATAAATTATCCCATGTGGCCATAAAAGACAAAAAAATTGAAAAAGACCTCATTTGTGCATTATTTACTAAACCGAGAACCAATCCCCCCCTGCAGCTTACTTACAAACGGTTCCCAATCAATTGGTGCCACGATGACCGAATCAAAAAAAAATTTGGGACCGATGGTGGATGGTTTTTTACTATCCACCATGTAACAACAATGAGGTTCCTCTTTATTTTTAAAGAAATTATATCATGCAAGTTCGTGCTTAATGAGGTTCCGAATTATTTTGAATTTTCTAATTTTTTTGGTTGAGGAGGTGGCTCTACATAGAGTAGACTGGGTGCACGCCCGGGTCAACCAAGGATCCCCATGCCCCAAAACCCCCACTCGCCTTCGCTTATCCCTCCTACTGAGTGCAGGAGGTTGTGGAGATTGACACACCGCATGCATTGAGGAGCTCACTAACACTCGACCCAACATAGTGACCAAATTACATCCGGTGATGTTGGTGAAGGCTCCAGCTTCTAGCGTACACACACCACCGTGGATCATGTGGTGCCGTATGCACTCAAAGACGAGACATCATTTGCTAGTTCACATGATTTCTTTTCTATAGATGAGATGTTGGGGCTATTTTTGGAACTTGTGCCACTTATATTGGTCTTTCATAGGTAAATTTTTAAAAATAAAATATATATATATATATATATATATATACAATAGTTTAATTCACATGTTTGAGATTTTAATATATATGTATTTGATTGTATGTCATGTACATACATGTAAAAACTAATTTTTTATTTTATTTTAAATAGCAAGAGCCGATGAAGGAAACATCCGACGTTGACATGCTAGCTACTGCAGCTGGGCATGTTTCAAATGTAAGTTTCAAGTTGTACAAACTTACATTTTTAATTTCATTTGATTGCACTAGATTATTATTATAATGTTTCACGTGTATGTTGTACATATTAATATGTTTGTCTTTTATACACAGGAGCCTGGCGGGTCATCATCTACTCTAGGAACTAAGGCTACTGGCATGCCTCACATGATTTTTATGCAGGTTAGTTTCTCTTTACACTTTATTTCTAATTGTGGAAGTTCACATGGATTACATGCTTTGGACCTCTGTTATGTGGTGCAATCATGTAGATTTTAATATTGATTTGTACATGTTTTTGTATAGCTTATGACTGCAGAGAGACTCCTCCATATATGCGACTGGAGGCTACTGAGATACTTGCCACAACATCTGCAAATCCACTAACCGAGGTACAATTTTTCAAATTTTTTAAATTTTGAGGTTCATTATTTATTATTACTTAAATCTACAATATCAAATGTTGTATGTATGTGAAATATTTAATTTGAAAATTAATTATTTGTATGTAGCTTACCCTCGTGAGTCTACTGTTGTCCCTACAATGCGTCAATGACAAATTGATAGGGATCATGACATTGCGGTAAGATTTCACATGCATTTTAACTAAATTGTACAAGTTTCTAAATTTTGAATGTATTTTAAAATTTTGGGTGTTAAAACTTGTTGTTTATGAATGTGCGGAGTTAGGTTGCGGCCTCGCTTTAGAGACACCTAGGACCACATGGATGAAATACGTAGTGACATCTCCCTCCACTACATCCCTGTGTCGTGGGCATGCTACTTCTAGCAGGTGAAGAGACGGAAGATGTTTCATGAGTAGATTCATAGTCCACCTAGATGTACAAAGATATATATATGGGCCATTTGGTCCTAGTGAACATGTTTCTTCATATAGTCCATTGTATATATATATATAGCCTTTTACGACCGCATGTGGTCCTATATACATTATGACACACTTAGTTCGAGATGTACACATGTTATGAACTTACATATTTTAAAAAAACGTGCGTCTAGAGCACACTTTTTTTTATTCTTATATATCCATGTGTGTTGGTTTTCATAACGATATTACTTCTATATGTTTGATTTGATTTCATTGCATGTATGATATCCTTCTATGTATGTTTTCATAACCATTTATTAGTTCTAGATATACAATTTTTTATTTAAAATTAAAAACCATGTCTCGGAGCATTACATGGTAAAATTGTTAAGAAAACCTATTCCATTAAGCAAAACCATGCTAGGTGAACTACAAAAGGGCAATATGTAATTAATTTTTTTTTCTTTTAAAGCTAACACTCATTTGTTGCATATCAACTAATGTGAACATTGATAGAAATAAGTGAGGTAGAGTTCATGTTGAACTATATGAATATAACATTACTTATGGTGCAACATTGCATGGTACAATTGTTAAGAAATTAAGGAAAGCATTTACAATGTTTTAGATAAATTAAGGGAATCAATAGATGTACACACCTTATCTCTTTATAATTTGGTGCTATATGCCAATCAACTAAGAAGTTAAACATTCAATTTGATTATTATTTATAGTAGATTCACTTCTCTCTTTCATTTTCATTGTTTGTCTCTTTCTTCTTAGACTTACCATCCTCTCTTTCCTTTTATTTGCTTGTATGTATTCAAGAATTCTTTCTTTCTACTTCTTATTTTGCCATTGTTCACTCTTTTTTCTCTTGACTTGTCTCTTTTTTTCTTTGAATATCATGTCATAAATATCTCCTCAAGCCTTTGTATTTCCTCATGTACAACAAGTATTCACTCTCTCCTTCACTTTCTTCATTTATTGATCACAACCATTACATGCTTGCCTCAAACTGAAATTTGACCTTTTCTCACCACTTTCCTCTTGTTTCCCATTTCATATTGAATGAGTACCTATTTATTCTCTAAGAATTTCATTTTGCACTTCCTTTCTCCTCCATTATTCTTCTTTCGTGCTATGTTCTCCATTATGAGAATTATTTTCTCTTCTTCATGTTTCTCGTGCATGGAAACTATTTTCCTCTTATTCCTTCATAGGCTCTCACTTATTTGTTTCCTTCACTTATTTTAGCATGCTTCATAAGTGACTTGATTGGCCACTTCACTCTCCTTCTAAAATTCCATCCAAATATGCAAACTTGAAGCTACTTGCCTTAGCATTTTATTGATAATCTTATTCATATGTTCACATTCTCACCATACTATTAGAAACAATGAATAAATGCATTTCATTCCTTTAACATGACTTACCTTTACTCACCACTTTTCACTAGTTCTTGCTTCACTAGCAATTATGGCTCATTTAATTTCAACTCCATTTAGTATTCTTGACCTATATTCAAATACTTAATCCACTATTAGAATAACAAGGGAATGCTTTATTCTTGTGAATCTTCAAATCATGATACTTAGGGTATTAGATGATTAGGGGATCATTTTCGAAAGTTCCCTAAACATCCCTAAATGGTGTCAGTGCAGAAGATCATCTTGAGAGATTTCCAACGACTGTAAGAACATGACAAATGGACATCGGGAGCTCTAGATATGTCCGGTCAAAGTTCGACCATGGGAAAGTCAACTTTGGTCAACTGGTCAATATTGGACCAATGGCACTGTGACACATGGCGAAAAGGCAAAAGGGAGTTGTTTGTTGGTTTTCGATCACCGGTCTTAAACGAGCGTAAAAATGGTGCACGGAACAAGAGGATCAACTTTTATTATGGAGGGGAGCCCAGCCGCCATGTGGACTATGGTATTATCGCTGACATGGTGGGTCCACAAGCCACCACGTGGCTTGCCACCACTCATCGAATTCACTCAATTTTCCTATCGGGAGATGACAAGTGGACTACATGATGACCGAGTGAATTAATTTCGAAACCCCATGGTATGGGTCGAATTTTTATTTACTTGGTAAATCCACTTACAAATGCCACATATATATATACACATACATATATATATATATATATATATACACACACATATACATACCTATATATATATATATAGGTATGTATATGTGTGTGTGTGTGTGTATATATATATATATATATATATATGTTTATACATTAGTATAAACCGCCACCATACATTATGCTAAGCTCCTTTGTAAAGCGGTTGTAGTGAAGTGTCCACGTGGAAGAGAGGTGGCGACGAAGCGGTTGTTTGGGGACTTAAAGCCATGCGTGGTTGTTTCCACGTGAAAATGGTGAGAGTAAGGTTTTTAAAACCCTACCCAAAGTTAATGGCACCAAATGTGGGATATCCCACTTAATTAAACAATGCCGCCCACTTCTCCTTAGCCGCTCATGGGGGATTTTATCCCATTAAAAATGCAAATCGCTAAAATGGGTATTAATCCCATTTCCTATGCAATCCGTCAATTTGGAAATTTTATCCCAATTTTATGCTACGGCTATGGTATTTTCAGCCTTAAGATAATATGTAATTGCATTTTTCAAGGGCCCTAAAATTGTATAAATAGGGTACCTAGTTCATTGTAATGGACACACACAAAAATACGAAGACAAGCTCAGAGCTTGGAAGGCGAATGAGAAATTGTTGTTGTGTGAAGACCTAAATTATTTAGGCATTATTATTTTGATTATTATTGACCTATTATTTGTTAGGCAATAATAAATTAAATATTTGTGGCTAGGAGTTATTCAAACTACCTAGTCAGCCCATAGCGCCACAGTAAATTATTGTGAAGCCTGGTATATCGACCGGAGAGCCATAGGGCATTGTATTAGCGTCAGAAGGATGATCGAGAACCGGAGGTTTCGACAGTGGAACCGGAGCCATCAAGCTTGTCGAATACACCAGGAAGGTGGGAGTTGGGTGCTATTTTTCACCCTTATCGTCTCAAGGTCCAAGTTATTCTTCTAAGCAAGTTTAAATAGTTTTCATTAGGTTTTCTTGTGAAAGTACTATTGTAACTTACAAGTTTTGACTAGTGGAACGGTTCAACCATGAACCCGGAGACGTAGGCAATTGCCGAACTCCGTAATCAATCTTTGTGCAATTGTCTTTAATGTCTTGCATTTTATTTTAAATTGATTACTTAAAAGGAGTAAATTATCGACAAATAATTAAAGCCTATAAGGGTCCGAGATCAGGTAGTAATAATCTGATTATTTTCAGATCATGTTTGGTATCAGAGCTGGTAAATCTGATTAACAAAGTGATTGCTTCAAGATTGGTGTAGTTGGTTCAATTTGTGTGAACAGGTACAAGTGCACTATGGGAAAGATGTCTAAACAGGAAAATCTTGAGGAAATTGAAGCTTATAATCACCAGATCTAGGAAGAGAATTCTCTCCTACGATCAATGTATTACTCCTTGAAGAGGAGAATGCTCGTTTGAAATCAGAACTACAAACCAAGGATGAGCTCTTGGCAAGGTTGCAGTGTGGTGATCAGAGGAAGGAAATACCTTCAACTTCAGATGCAGAGGCCATGGCAGATGATTGCACTGTAAGTTGTTCACCACTGGAATCTTATTCTTCCTCCCATTCGGTTTCGGATTCAGGTAATGAAGTCTTTGGTTTGTTTGAAAAGCATACTAGAGGCATTGGATCCAAGTTACTAGATAAAATGGGATTTGATAGAAGAGGCCTTGGTAAAAATGGCCAAGGTATTGCTAACCCAATACAGGTCGAGGATCGTCCTCGTTTTGCAGGTTTGGGTTATCCTAGTGTGGGAATGGAAATTGGAGAATGCTCCAAGAACGCTGATGGGAGACAAGCTTCCGAAAGAAAAGTGATTACCCCACTAGTCATGCGAGAAGATTTTAAGGAAAGTTGTGATTTTTCATCACAAGCAAGATGTGGTAAGAGAAAATAAAGAAGAGGTAATGCGATTCCACCTCTAGTTTCTTACCATAATCATAAGCACAATAAAACTTCTGATCCACTTTTCCACTTAAGAAGTATGGTTATGATTTTCTTAAGATGTGGAATTCCTTTCCATGTACTTTTTGTGGATTGCATAATCATTCAGTGGTTAGATGCTGGAAGAGAAGGACATTGATGAAGAATTTGATGCCGTTTGTCAGAACAAGGCAAATCAGAAAGACCAATCTCATCATACAGAGTCGAGAAATGGCAGAAAGAGTTCCTCATCCCAGAAGAAGGAGATTAAGAGGAATTTTTGTGCTCATTGCCAGAGGAATGGGCATCGGGTGGAAAATTGCTAGAAACTGCATCCATCTCGCCATCAGAGTAATGGCAAGCCAAAGATGGAATGGAGGCCTATTGCAAAGGCAAAGGAAGTTTATACTCCACCACCAGTTGACAAGTCAACCCAGGACTAGGTAATACCTAAAAGTGAAAGTCCTTTAAAATGGGTAAGTCAACAATTTTTCAATTATATATTGCATAATTCAGATTGATGGATCATATGCAGATTAAGGTTGGAGATCGATATTGTGATAAAATGCTAAGAGAAAGGTTTACAATACTCAAAGGATTTTCTTACTTAGAAAATTTGATTAATGCTCCAAACATATCTCCTAATCAGCATGTGAGTACCTTTCTGCTTGATACATGAATTAACTCATATTTTAGCTTGAGATTGAACTGTCATTTATACGAGATAGTAGAGTTCACAGAGATCAGCTTAACTTCATTCTCGTAGAGGCATTGTGACTGCAACGGAATGGTAGTTGAATCACCATTGGCATTGACGCGGGTCGAACTTCATTCTTTGTAGAGAGCATTGCGACACTATGCAATAGAATGGTATCTCGATATTAGTATGTCAACAAGAGGAGATCTCAAAGGATTAGCTCAGAACATCATTCGGTGTCAGGGCATTGCAACCACACATACGAATGGTAGCTGATCAATAGAATTAGCATCATGCATTGGAGGCTCGAGGTCTTGCAAGAGGCTTAGCATCATGCATCGAGGCGTTGAGGTCTGTAATAGAGACTTATCATCATGCATTGGAGGCTTGAGGTCTTGAAAGAGGCTTAGCATCATGCATCGAGGCGTTGAGGTCTATAGAGACTTAGCATCGTGCATCGGAGGCTCAAGGTCTTAAAAGAGGCTTAGCATCATGCATCAGAGGCATTGAAGTCTCAGTGAATGCAGACTTAGCATCATGCATCGAGGCTCGAGGTCTTGAAAGAGGCTTAGCATCATGCATCGGAGGCGTTGAGGTCTGAAAGGGACAAGGCATTGTCCATCATTGACATCGGATCAATCAAAGCTCTACGTAACATGGAGTTCCTTCAAACCAGTTTGGATTTTACGGAATCAACTCGAGCCATGAGCTATGTTATAGAGTAAAAGATGATCCTTTTGTCGAGATATCAAGAAGCTTAGCACCACACATAAGGAGCGTTGAGGTTTCATTCAGAAACTTAGCACCATAAAGTGGAGGCGTGGAGGTCTTCTTTAAATATCGAGTGGCGCAACATGAAGCATCATGGGCCCATAACCAACAGGTCCTAGGATCAGAGTAGAGTTGTCAAAGTGAGAAGGTTGGAGGAGAAGACCCAAGGGTCTACTACAATAGCACTTCCGAGTGGCAGCAGAGTTTGTCGATTTAGGACAAGATGGAAGCTTTTGGGACAAAAGCTTTTCTCGATGGGGAGGTGTGATCAGGGATCATTTTCAAAAGTTCCCTAAACATCCCTATATGGTTTCAATGTAGAAGATCATCTCGAGAGCTTTCCAACGATCAAGAACGTGAAAATGCAGACATCGGGAGCTCTAGATATGTCCACTCAAAGTTCAAATAACGAAAAGTCAACTCTTGTCAACTAGTCAATATTGGACCAATGGCACTTGTGACACGTAGCGAAAAGGCAAAAGGGATTTGTTTGTTGGTTTTCGATCACCGGTCTTTGACGAGTGTAAAAATGGTGCACGGAACAAGAGGCTCAACTTTTATTACGAAGGGGCCCAGGCTGTAGTGTGGACTATGGTATTATCGCCGATGTAGTGGTCCACAAGCCACCACGTGGCTTGCCACCACTCGTCGAATTCACTCGATTTTCCTATCGGGAGATGACAAGTGGACTACATGATGACCGAGTGAATTAATTTTGAAACCCCATGGTATGGGTCGAATTTTTATTTACTTGGTAAATCCACTTACAAATGCCACACACACACACACACACACACACATATATATTAATGTTTATACATTAGTATAAACCACCACCATACATTATGCTAAGCCCCTTTGTAAAGCAAATGTAGTGAAGTGTCCACGTGGAAGAGAGGTGACGAAGTGGTTGTTTGGGGCTTAAAGCCATGCGTGGATGTTTCCACGTGAAAATGGTGAGAGTAAGGTTTTTAAACCTTACCCAAATATAATGGCACCAAATGTGGGATATCCCACTTAACTAAACAATGCCGCCCACTTCTCCTTAGCCATGGGGATTTTATCCCATTAAAAATGCAAATCTGCTAAAATGGGTATTAATCCCATTTCCTATGCAATCCGGCAATTTGGAAATTTATCCCAAATTCTATGCTACGGGCTATGGTATTTTCAGCCTAAGATAATATGTAATTGCATTTTTCAAGGGCCCTAAAATTGTATAAATAGGGTACCTAGTTCATTGTAATGGACACACACAAAAAGACAAAGACAAGCTCAGAGCTTGGAAGGTGAATGAGAAATTGTTGTTGTGTGAAGACCTAAATTATTTAATCATTATTATTTTGATTATTATTGACCTATTATTTGTTAGGCAATAATAAATTAAATATTTGTGTCTAGGAGTTATTCAAACTATCGAGTCAGCCCATAGCACCACAAAGAAATTATTGTGAAGCCTCGGTATATCGACCGAAGAGCCATAGGGTGTTGTATCGGCGTCTGGAAGGCTGATCGAGACCCGAGGTTTCGGCAGCAAAGGAACCGGAGCCATCAATCTTGTCGAATATGCCAGGAAGGTGGAAGTCGGGTGTTATTTTTCACCCTTGTCGTCTGAAGGTCTTGTTATTCTTCTAAGCAAGTTTAAATAGTTTCCACTAGGTTTTCTTGTGAAAGTAATATTGTAACTTTACAAGTTTTGACTAGTGGAATGGTTCAACCACGAACCCAGAGACGTAGGCAATTGCCGAACTCCGTAATCAATCTTTGTGTAATTGTCTTTAATGTCTTGCATTTTATTTTAAATTGATTACTTAAAAGGAGTAAATTATCAGCAAATAATTAAAGCCTATAAGGGTCCGAGATCAGGTAGTAATAATCTGATTATTTTCGGATCATTAGATACCCATTAAGGGATGAAAAGTATGTAAAAGTTTCAAGGTAGCGAAGAGCATGACCATATTACAATGCAAACATAATGAGCATGTAAGCACATAGCTAGGCAAGAGAGGATGAAGAGAGATCACCACAACAACATAGCTCAAGAGAGCAAACCAAGGATAGTGATGAAGTACCTAAGAGGACAAAGAGGCAAGTCTAAAGAGAACAAGAGAGATGGAAGGTAAACAAGTGACATTGAATGTTTTGAGTCCTAGGAAATGAACGGAGGTGAGGAGTGAGAATTCATGCATCACGACATCGTGGCACTTGAACTAAATGTGAAAACACATTTGGGTGGCTAGGTGAATGCTAGAGGAGGCATTGTTTCAGTGCGTGACAAGTTCGTTGCTTCCGGGCTACTTTGTTTGGGCGTAGTCCCTTAAGAGCCCTAAGACCAAAATATTGTTCAACTTCGACGAGTGACTACTCGAACTCCGTGGCACCTAGAGACATCTCATCTAATCTGACACCTTAGCATAGGGACCCTCTAAAATATCCTCTCTTGGTTTTTTCCTTCTCATATCGGTGCTCTCGCTGCCCTATTGTTTGCAAACACACGAAATAGTGCAGTTTGAGCTAGTGTAAGGTTGTCAAATGCTATATTTTGCAAACGGTGGGTCATGGCACCAAACCAAATGCATCGACACATCCGGGTGGCTAGGTGAATGCTAGAGGAGGTGTTGTTTTGGTGCGCGACAAGGTCGTTGCTTCCGAGCTACTTCGTTCGGCGTAGTCCCTTAAGATCCCTAAGACCAAAATATCGTTCAACTTCGACGAGCGACTACTCGTACTCCATGACACCTAGATACATCTCATCTAATATGATACCTTAGCACATGGACCCTCTAAAATATCATGTCTTAGATTTTTCCTTCTCATATCGGTGCTCTCGCTTCCTATTGTTTGAAACGCATGGAATAGTGCATTATGAGCCAGTGTAAGGTTGTCAAATGCTATATTTTGCAAACGGTGGGTCGTAGCATCGAGCAATGTAATGTGCTGAAACATTTGGGTGGCTAGGTTAATGCTAGAGGATGTGTTGTTTTGGTGCGCAACAAGGTTGTTGCGGCTACTTCGTTTGGGCGTAGTCCCTTAAGAGCCCTGAGACCAAAATATCGTTCAACTTCGACTGGTGACTACTCAAACTCTGGCACCTAGATATGTCTCGTCTAATATAAAACCTCTATGTAGGGACCCTCTATAATAGCCTCTCTCAGTTTTTTTCCTTCCTAGATCAGTACTCACACTACCCTATTGTTTGTAAACGCGCGAAATAGTGCAAATTTGAGCAATTGTAAGGTTGTCAAACGCTATATTTTTAAACGGTGGGTCGTGGCACCGAACCGAATGTTCCAACACATCCAAGTGGCTAGGTGAATGCTAGAGGAAGTGTTTTTATGGTGTGTGACAAGGTCATTACTTCCGGCTACTTCGTTTGGGCGTAGTCCATTAAGAGCCCCGAGACCAAAATATCGTTCAACTTTGACGGTGACTACTCGACTCACATGCACCTAGAAACATCTCGTCTAATCCAAAACCTCAGTGTAGGGACCCTCTACAATATCCTCTCTCGGTTTTTTCCTTCTCATATCGGTGCTCTCGCTGCCCTATTGTTTGTAAATGCGCGAAATAGTGCAGTTTGAGCCAATGTAAGGTTGTCAAACGCTATATTTTGCAAAAGGAGGGTCATGGCACTAAAGTAAATATGTTGTCATGTCTAGGTGGCTAGGTAAATGCTAGAGGAGGTGGTGTTTTGGTGCGCGAGAAGGTCATTGCTTCCGGCTACTTCGCCGTTCGAGCGTTATCCCTTAAGCTCACCTTGAGAGTAAAATATCGTTCAACTTCGACGGGTGACTACTCGGACTCCATGGCACCTAGAGACATCTCGTCTGATCCAACACCTTAATGTAGGGACCCTATATAATAACCTCTCTCTATTCTTTCCTTCTCGAGATCGGTGCTCTCATTGCCGTATTGTTTGCAAACGTGCAAATGAAATAGTGCGATTTGAGCCACCGTAAGGTTGTCAAATGCTATATTTTGCAAACGGTGGGTCATGGCATCAACCGAATGCACCGACATGTCTAGGTGAATAGGTTAATTCTAGAGGATGTGGTTTTTTGGTGCATGACAAGGTCGTTGCTTAGAGCTACTTCTGTTTGGGCGTATTCCCTTAAGAGCCCCGAGACCAAAATATTGTTCAACTTCAACGGTTGACTACTCGGACTCCATGACACCTAGAGATGTCTCATCTAATATGATAGCTCAGTGTAGGGACCCTCTACAATATCCTATCTCAATTTTTTCCTTCCCAGATCGGTGCTCTCGCTGCCCTATTGTTTGTAAACGCGTGAAATAGTGCAGTTTGAGCCAGTGTATGGTTGTCAAACACTATATGTTGCAAACGGTGTGTCCCGGCACCAAACCGAATGCACCGACACATCCGGGTGGCTAGGTGAACACTAGAGGAGGTGGTGTTTTGGTGTGCAACAAGGTTGTTGCTTCTAGGCTACTTCGTTTGGGCGTAGTCCCTTAAGAGCCCTGAGACCAAAATATCATTCAACTTCGACGGTGACTACTCGAACTCCACGACACCTAGATATGTCTCATCTAATTTGACACCTTGGCATAGGGACCCTCTAAAATGGCCTCTCTACGTTTTTTCCTTCTCATATCGGTGCTCTAGCCGCCCTATTGTTTGCAAACGCGTGAAATAGTGTAGTTTGAGCCAGTGTAAGGTTTTCAAATGCTATATTTTGTAAATGGTGGGTCATGGCACCAAACCAAATGTGTCAAAATATCTAGGTGGCTAGGTGAATGCTAGAGGAGGTGGTATTTTGGTGTGCAAAAAGTTCTTTGCTTCTGGGCTACTTCGTTAGGGCGTAGTCCCTTAAGAGCCTTGAGACCAAAATATTGTTCAACTTTGACGGTGTACTTCTCGGACTCGTGACACCTAGAGACATCTCATCTAATCTATCACCTTGGCATAGGGACTCTCTACAATAACGTCTCTCGCTTTTTATTTATTATATTGGTGCTCTTGCTGCCCTATTGTTTGCAAACACACGAAATAGTGCAGTTTGAGCCAGTGTAAGGTTGTCAAACGCTATATTTTGTAAACGGTGGGTCATGGCACCAAACTCGACTATGCCAACACGTTTGGGTGGCTAGGTGAACACTATAGGAGGTGGTATTTTGGTGTGTGACAAGGTCGTTGCTTCCAAGCTACTTCATTCAGGCGTAGTCCCTTAAGAGCCATGAGACTAAAATATCGTTCAACTTCAACGGGTGACTACTCGGACTCAAGTGGCACCTAGAGACGTCTCATCCGATCCAACACTTTAGTGTAGAGATCCTATACAATATCCTCTGTTAGTTTTCTCCTTCCTAGATCGGTGTGATCGCTTCCTCTATTGTTTGCAAATGCGCGAAATAGTGCAGTTTGAGCCAATGTAAGGTTGTCAAACGTTATATTTTTCAAACGGTGGGTCGTGGCACCAAATCGATTGTGCACACACGTAGGTATGGTCTTGTAAACACTTGGGGAGGATTTTTTTGGTTCTCTAAGCACCAAGTGCTTCTGGGCTACCTCCTCCAGAGCCAAGAACCCCCTCCATGGGTACATAAATCGTTGTTAATTACTTCTCTTTTCTTGTAAAACAATGAAAGCTTCTCTTAGCTTTGAGAATTTAAAATTCTCTACTAACAAGTGCAACCACATGAAGGTGGAGGCTTTTACCGCACCACTAACTTGAACATAAAAGTGTTAGTCAAAGAAATTTAAGTTTTAAATCAAAACCATACTAGATATATACAAAATACACAAATTTAAAATAAAATATATGAACTTAAATCTATCTAACTAACACATTTATATATATCAAAGAAATTATATATACCAGACATGAGCATTGTAAATTCATTCCAATGAACCATCGGGATCGAGATCTCCTCCGAATAGCAAACAAGATTGCTTTATGATCCGACTCTCGAACATTCCAAAGAATCTTTTTATTAGGCCTTCCTCAATATCTATACAACTGAATATTTTTTGCTAGAACTAGATGCAAATATAAGAGTATTTTCTTGTGTGTCTCAAAGTCTTCAAACACCCAAATAGAGGAGTTTTTTAATGGATACCATCGAAGCCAAGTTCCAGAATTCTACTACCTGTAGGATAATCAATATCTTCACCATCTATAATAGGAGAAGTCAACTTCTTTCTTTCCTTAATGCAACGACATAAGATATAGTCTTTTCCTTCTTCATTGTCTTCTGTCACAATAACTGCAAACACATGTCCTATAAAAACAAAGGTTGAACAACAAATTTAAATTCCATATTAAAATTTCAATGGACATAACTCAATACAAAAATTAAATAAATAACCATAAATACCTTGTCACACCAAAAATCAAAATTTCATCAAAGTCCTTAGATATTAACTTCATCTACTGAAACAAGGCATAATGCTTGTGGAGGTTGATAACTAGGAAGCGGAGTTAGAGTCCTATAAATCCATCCATCCACCCATTCTTGTGAATCACACTCAACAGTGAAAATTTGATACAAGATGCACAAAACATGTCAAATTTCTTGTCCATATGGCCCATGAAGTAGCGTCGAGCTACAAAATGAGTGCATATCACTGGACCCAGTGAGTGTCATACAATCCTCGTAGTTAGCAATTTGTTGTTCCTCTATCAACCAAAAATATTTGTGAACTATGGAATTTTCTTGAGAACCTCGAGCCATGTTGTCAATACACCATTCCACTATGCTCTTTGCATCTTTTAATTTAGCACCATCTTTGTACTTCAACTCTTCTCTTGCAAGAGCTCTTTTCACACATGCCCCGAACTGTCATGCTCTCCTTTTCCATGTCCAGCCTCAGTGAAACTCCAAATATGTTACACACCCATCTTGACATGCATTTTTCTCATCCAATAAAACATTTGTGCATTCTTAAACTGAGACATGTAATTATCTGACCATATATAATGTTGTTTGAAGTGGATGTCCCTATCAGACAAGTTTCCATAAAATAACTGGAAACACCCTTGCAAAAATTCAGTAGAATGAGTATGATCATCACTGATATAAAATTGGTACTCTCTTAAAAAAATTTGATCATTCTCTGTACTTTTAGGAGAATGTAGAAATGCTATATGCATAAAAATGGCAACTTGTACTAAGTTGTAATATTGCGATTGAACCTCCATTTGTGGTTGCAATGTGTAATTCTCGCAAAATCGACCACTGAAACAATAGTACCAATAGGAAATGTGTCCTTGCATATCTTGAACTATTCATCCAACTATCGAGATCTATGTGTATTCCTAGCATACTCATAAACAATTTTATCCTTAAATTTTCTCAAAAATTAGAAAACAAGCATTTTCTCTATAACTAGCTCACACCGTTTAGACTCTTTTCTATCTTTCAACTGGTATGCAATTGATTTATATTTATCAAACTCAACTAAATTGTGTCCTATTGCACCTTCAATTTTCTCATGGATGTAACTTTCTAATTTAGGTAATCCGCCGCATGTACTACAACTTCCATCTAAACAATCCCCGACTATAAAAAAATTGTCCAACTTCTTTTCACAAAATATAGTAGGAATGAAATCCCTAGAAGATATTGGTGGAACATGAACACCACATTTCGATAACATAGTTTCAGAATGAAAAATAGAATGAATACATAAAAATTTAGCATAATGCATCGCAAATTCAACATGTTGCCTACAACAACAAGTGGTGCAAATGTGGATGATTTTCATATACAATGGCTTCAACATTTCAAAAAAAAGTTGACTAA
Source organism: Taxus wallichiana var. yunnanensis (assembly GCA_018340775.1). Lineage (NCBI taxonomy): Eukaryota > Viridiplantae > Streptophyta > Pinopsida > Cupressales > Taxaceae > Taxus > Taxus wallichiana. Next base: position 1,677,277 of record CM031238.1, read on the forward strand.
TTTTAATTTCCAGATTCTCTTATTCAAACTTAGGAAAAAATTGAGTTTGAGTCATATCTAAGAAATCCTTTGGATGTGGTTTATGATTAGTAGAACCAACTCTCTGTTTTATAACATCTCTTGTATTAGGTGAAACTCTAGTGTTATCATGCCAAAATTGAATAACAACTTCTCTTATAGCGTTAAAATTATTTTTGTTCTTACGCGGTGCTCTGAGCGTAAAATGCCCAAAAATCAAAGTTATTGAGTGATTGAAGGATATTACGTATTTCAATTTCTTTCATTAGAGTTTTTCGATTAACTTGCAACATTAGACTTGTTTCGTAATCAAACGTTGTTTTTAATTGATTCTCTTACAACACTAGTAGCAAGTACACGACGCATAATATTATTATCCCTAGTGTGTCTCTTGACACCAACAAGGTGATATGTATCATGTTGGTTTTCAAAAATTGTAGAGGTTTGACCACGTATATTAGATGTTGTCAATCCTAAGGTGTTTAATGTAGGTCTTATTTTAATCAATTTCATTAAACTAACCAACAACTGACATCTTTGGGAATCATTTAAAATTTCAAAATGATTATCCCAAATTTTAGTGGTTTTTCTTCTGATTTGTTGTTCAAAAGTTTTTCAGACATTGGTTTCAAAATGTTTTCATCAATTTCAACAAAAAAATTAAGTTTCTTACGTAAAATCCTAGGAGGTGTTTTTGTCAAATTTTTCTTGTCTACAGTTTCAACATGAATTTCCTTATTCACATTTTCATTGTCTCCTTCAATTTCAACATTTGCTACATCATGAGTATTTAATTCTTCTTCAACATTGACATAAAAAAACATCTTCATCATGAGTATTTAATTCAACTTCAACATGACAAAGAGAAACATTACCTAGTTCTTCATTGCTTACAATAGTTGGGGTTGAAGATGAACCTCTTCTTGATTCACAAAGATTCCATATTTGTTCAACATTTTGAATTTTGTTGGCCTCTAATTTGTTTTGTGTTTTTAACTTAATGACTTCCTTTTTTGACTTCATTTCTTGTCTCCCATGATGTTTTACTTCCGGTGATAAGAAAAACATGCAGAAAAAGATAGAATTTCGTAGTAATTCATACGGTAAGGTCAAAGAGTAAAAATCACATGGTAATTTAGACATTGGGATGTGTGTAAATACAATTTATGAATTGTGAGCGCACTTTATAAACCGTGATCGTGGTTTCTAAAGCGTGCTCACGGTTTGTGTTAAAAAACCATGATCACGCTTTATAAACCGTGATCATGGATCTATCTACCGAACCTAAGCCTTGGGAAATTTTTGTTTTTCCCAACCAAAGCTATGGAAGTTCATTATGAAGTGTAAAAGGTCAAAAAACCTCAAATTTTCTCTTCCAAAGACTTGAACCATGCTAAAAACTGAAAATTTTTCACAAAAATGGTGCCATCGTGTAGGGGAGATGTTAGCTTCGTAGAAATATTGATTTTAAAGTGAATAGAATAAGATAAATATCATTTTATAATTTTTTATTAACAATAGGTGTTTAAGACATATTTTCTTGTGAATGTTTTTGTCTACGTTTAAGATCAGAACTTTTGTTTCGCTTATCAAAATGTGATAAAACTTATACCATCTCAAGTGTGGACAAATTCTATGCATGTTAAAAAAATTAAAAATATTTTGATATTTTTGATATATTTATAGCGGCAAACAAAAGCGCTCTATTTCTAAATATTTTCAGACCACTTTCACGGAAAAAATCATTAAAAAAAAAAAAATTGCTTGAAAAAATACAAAATAAAATCCATCCCAAGATAGAGAACTACATCTAACTTTTCACTAAATGAAAAAGATAACAAGATTTCGTCATCCAAATAAGCGATGAAAAAACAGACTTCATCTTATAAGTTTTTTTCAAAAAAAAACCAAGTCATATAATTTTATGTGTTTAATATAGCTAAACTTGTCCATTTTTGAAAAAATAGTATTTTAGAAACTAGATTCTGGATGCTACGATTCATATATATATATATATATATATATATATTTCTATTTTGAATGCGTGTATTGCTAATAATCCCTACAAGTTGAGATTTCATTGTTTTTACAATATGACGTCCATGGATGACTCCATTTTTGTCCATCAAATTCTGCACTTATCCATGTCTCAAGTGACTAGAGTTGTTTTAATGAATCATTTAGAAGAAAGCAAGAAATCTTAATGGGTAGAGCCTATCATGCCTGATAGTGCCTCTGCCAATTTGAAGAGACTTCACCAAGTTTCCAACACCTCTTCTTCTCCAAGCAAGATCAACCAACAATAATATTTTTCCACAATGCCTCATATACTTTCCTCGAATTGAAAATAGATCAGAGAAATAAAAATAGCCACAAAGTGCAGATCAAACTGCTGGTTTGAAGAACTAGATAGCTCCATGTAGAGAAAAATTGTGAAGCATGTAAAACCAAACAACCCCCAACAAATCCACTAGCATGCCTTCCAAGATGGTTTGCTCACCAAAACCGAGGTGAATTAATGACATTAAATTACATATTCCCACTTATCTCTCCTTGCCACCACCATCCAAAGTTGGCAAGACCAAATTGAACTTCAACATGCATTTCCAAACTTAGTGATGCCTCCATATAGGTTCCACTAAATTTTCATGTAATTACCAAGTCTGGTAGTACTCTACCCTATTAAATCAAAATCACATCTCATTAATAGCTTAGGAACTGCCGCTTAGCTCCCACTTACCAATCGACCCATAGGTTCCCTTTCATACCCCATTAGTTTAGGATAGATACAATTTTCTTAGGTTAGATCTTAGGTTAATTTAAAAGTATAACCTTAGGATATAACCTTCAAACAAATAGATTGCCACCTTAGGTTAGGACATAGCTTAACCAAATAGTATAGGCAATAGGTTAGAAATAACTTAGCATCCCTTAGGTTATTTCCCTTCATACTAACTTAGTATTAACAACTTAGGTTAGGATGTCATCCCACGTAGAGTGGCATAGAAAGAGTTAGGAAAATTTACCTGAGTCTTGAATCCTATTAGGATAGACCTTATTAGATATAGGACATGTTTATATTCTCTCTTTCTCAAGAATCCTAAAGTAGGTTTCTATTTCCCTTAACGCCATTAAGCACCCTGCAAAGGTCAATCAAGAAGAGCGAGCACAACACACAACAAAATGCAGGCACGGTCTTCCAAGATAATAAAGAATTTGCAACAACATAAGTTCAGTCCGTTAAGTCTCTTAATCAATGAATGTTAGTTTTTCATTCAATTTAGATAAGAAGATTTAAAACATACCTTGGATCAATGGAATTGATCCAAGGATGAGTCCAATAGTAAGGGATAAGTTTGCAACCATTCAAACTAGATTACAACTTACTCATAAGAAGTGAAAATAGATTATTGTAAGCAATAGCATATCAGCCCTATAATCAAAGAGCATAAATGATTTATCCATGACAAGCATGATTTTTCAACAACCAATGGAACACACATTTGTCCTGAAAATCACATGTCAATGCTTGTAATGCAAAAGAGGAATATAACATCTTGACAAGGTGTTATAGGATAAAGGATTTTTCTTAAGTTTGATTTTTGATAATTGTGATGATGAGATGTCCTATTCCATGTTTAATTTATTTTTAGTCTTGGGAATCCTTGTATTTGAGAGATAGAGTGTTGGCTCTATAAAAAAACAATGCAGGGTGATATAGCTAACACTAAGTGGGATTAGGTGGATTCCGACACTACCAACATATTCCATAGGATGTAGGGTTAATGATAACACTTTTGGAGATATGGGATGTGTGGATATGCACATTTTGGTTAAGGAAAGGGAGATGACTGTTGCTCTGTAGGATGTATACCGCATCCTTAGGTTTTGATATAGGGAGAGCAGGTGCGTTATTTTCATTGGATAACATATCGGATCTTACATGGATATTTAGATCCGATGCCCCACATATCACATTTGCTTCATGGGAATTTTCTTATGAGATGAGATATCATTGTGGGGATGAAAGGAACTGATTGATTTTATTGTTGATGATGGCCATTTCTTGTTACGCACTACCAAATTCAGGGGATACAAGTTTCCCATGGACACCGGCAGGGGTTCGTAGACATAATAGATCACAGGAGAATGTTTTCATTTTAGACAAAATTATTAGCATATATATATCATGATTTGTTGATTTGCTGATTGGGGGATAGCGGGGATAGATATAGGGTTCCTACTCCACTATTGGTCCTATGAGCATATAACAATCATTAGGCTACTAGGGATACCATGGATGAGAGGAGACCATATTGAGTTGATCGGGATTTCGAGATGGAGATCCTACTAGGATCATGTTGATAGAGGTGTTAGAGATGTGGAATGGTATAGTGATATATTTTCAGAGTTGGAGATAAAGCATGTGAGGTGGTGGCCATACCAATAATATCGTGCATGGCCTCGGGTAGTTAGTAGGTAGTACAAAGGTGCGTACGGGTCAATGACACGAGATGATTAAGGTCATACAAGTTGACATGTTTTATGGTAATTTAGAGTGGTCCAGATTTCCAAGTGCCCAAGGATCCTATCAGATATAGGCGAGATGAAGCCAAGAGGGACCTCACAAGTCGGTGTAGACACCAAATTTGTGTCTTACGACCTCCCGTGCCACGCATCTCATTTCGCAACCTAACCTCATCACCTAAACCGTACACAATTATTTATTAATTACCTTACAATTAATAAATCCACATCTCCAAACCTGCCACCTCATTTCGCCACCTCATCATGACCTAGTCCTAACCCTAAACTAACCTAATTAAGACCTATAACTTGGTCTACATCCACACCCATGACTAATTACTCCTCACCCGCACCCAAAACCGACCTCATAATGACTTGACCAAGCCCACAACTAATCCCTCGGGAGAAAAGGAGGGAAAGTTGGCTATTTTACTAAAAATAGCCCACTTTGACTGAACCGATACCGGTTCCTACTCGACCGCCATCGGTTCCTTGTAAATGACCTCCCCCAACCAAAAACAAGGAGGATTGATTTTGATTGATCGGAATATCAGAAGTCATTGGAAGAATCCGAATTTACTTGGTCGAGCAGAGACAAGTGAAGGAAAGAGAGGAGTTTGCAGAGAAGGACATCAAGCCCAAGATCGCAATCAATAACTTGAGCCCAAAGTGACACTCATCCAAGCATCGGGAGAGGAGATAGCTCATCTTGGATTGTCAGACCATCCTACCTGAACCCTGCCTTCATCATAACAGTCCTTGGACCTGTATCTTCACCAGGAACTAGTAAGTAGTATTTTGTATGTTCTTTTAATAATATTTCTTGGACTTCGAATCACAGTAATTACAAGTCTACTCCCAGATCCACTACCCGGTAACACTCTCCATCTAACTTACATTCCTCTACCCCTACATTGCCCCAAAGAACAGCCCCCATACTCTCTCGAGTCTTCTTCATCACCTCATTACCTATGCCCAATCATTTTACCAAATTTTTATAAACACCATAGCTATCATATAGCCATCTCATAAAAACCTTCACCAAACCCCTTAAATCACTACCCCTACCGATATCGGTTATCATCAACCGCACCGGTGACACTGACCGACATCGGTCACCGTGATTCAAAACCAAGACCAGCCTTTTCTCTATTGTTCTAACAAGGTAAACAAATTGTAATTGGACAATAGCTTATTTGTTAGAATTTGTGTTAATTCATATTAGCAGGGGAACTGACCACCTTCGAAAGGAAGTCTCATATTTCCTGGGCCCAAGGCAGTTCCCTCACTTATTATCTAATTAGAATCTGGTGGTCTTGTATTCTTACTTGCAGGTAGTCCTTCCCAGACAAAAAGGAGTTCTTTGCAATCGATCTGATCTCTCTCTACGGTACGCGCACACCCTCTCAACATTCAACAGGTATTCCTCCTAGCCCTAACCCTTATCTGTTTCTCAAAGGAATGAAAGGATAGAAGCAACTCTATTCCAGGAACGGAAGCAATTTCTTCGCGAAACATTTTGGCACGCCGGTGGGACCCATTTCGGGTTTCTTTCTTTCTTGCTTGCTTTCATATAGGGAGCACACTTGCTGTTTTCTTCTTCTAAAAATATTCACAAGATATTTTGTTATATTTGGTAAAAGAATTTGTCTTGCTTTCCCAGCTTTGCATTAGTGAAATTCATCTTCTTTGCTTCATCGAATATCTTTTTCGATTTGGGTTTAAAACACGTGCATCACATTCTTGCTTGCTATTTTCAATTCTAGTGAACATAGATTAAGTAATAGGTCATACACATGGGGGTGATTTCCACGGTATTGACAAGAAATTAATCTTACTTTCACTGCACAACACATACCGAATCACTTCATAATTAACACAACAGCTCAAAACATCCCCCCTTTTCCGCGGTATTCCTCCGCCCGATTGAGGTAACCTATTAAGCCAAAACAAACTTGACATTTCCCCTAAGTCTTTTGTTTAGGATTGACATCATTTTGCGTCTAAAGGCATAAGCCCAAATTGATTAAAACTAATCCTAGGGTTAGTCTGTTAATTTGTTTGTGCTCTTGTTTGTTTTTGGTTCTGTTTCTCTGTCATACACTGTTTTCTGTGATCACTTCAGAACAGTTTGGTAGGCATACTAAGCACTGTTAGCCCCAAATCAACAACTTCCTTCAGCTTCTTACACCGGTCCTATTCTACCACATCGGTTAACTTACTCGACGCTTACAACTCGACCGACATCGGTTACTCCGACCGATATCGGTTCTTGTCTTTACAGCTTCTAAAACCAAGCAGCCTTCCAACTTCCAACATTTTGTTGCGCTACATTCTCGATAGATTACATCCTTACTATGTACCCTTGTCCATGGTTGTTATCACTCGGAAACAAGCTGCAGCCATGGTTTTACATGCCTGCTCCGTTCCTTTTCCTGAATCACCTCCTGCACATCCTAGTGGGGAATCCTACGGACACCAGCGAGGTTCCCAAAATCCCTGTAGGAGATAAGGAATTTGTGAAATTTTTGACGCTAATCCTAGCAGTACAATACTATTTGTCTCATGCCCCTGACCATACACCCGATGGTCAACTCCTTGTTGGCATGCCTATTAGTATAGCTGCTCATTTAGCTCCTTCTCCACCTGATAACTCCGCTTTGCCTTCTTCATCCTTAGCCCCGTCTCCCAACTCAGCGGCTTCAGGGGTTCATACGGCACAGATTGGCTTTCCTTTGGTTAATCTTGGGCCCAACATATCATTACCACCGACTGCTCCTACCTCGTCTCTCTTGCAGACTGCTCCTTTCATAACTGGCTCTCTGCCACCTATCCACACGAGTTTTCCTTCTCAAGCTCCGCCCACCTTTTCATTTCCACACACGTATCCTGGTGACTTCAACATCTTATATAGGACATCCCTATTCGGTCACCTCAACATATTCGTCCTCAATGCCTTATCAACATTTAACCCCATCATTGTCTAGTGGTGGCCCTTGGCCCAATCTGCCTCCGTTTACCGCAACCGCACCATCATCCCATCTCACTACTGATTTAATCAAACAAATGATGGACAAGATGCAAAATCTGGAGGCTTCTGTTTCAGGAAGCCGTAGCACCCTGACATACGAGAAAGTTTGTCGGGAGCCTATCCACCCTTCTGTCCCCCTTCATTCATATCCTCCTCAATGGGAATTACCAAAATTTACTTGTTTTAATAGTAAGGAGGATCCTCAACAACACTTCGATCATTTAGACATGCCTGCTATCTCGATCATTGCTCATGACAATGCCTTACTACTCCGGACCTTTCCCATGTCCTTATCAGGACCCGCCTTGAGTGGTACGCTTTTTAACCCAAAGACTCAATCTTCTCTTTTAACCAACTAGCCCAATATTTCTTGGATCATTTCTCCATTAACATTTCATAAGAAAGTATCTATCACCGACCTTTATGCCATCCGAAAATTTTAAGACTAATCTATCGCAATTTTGTTGGACGATGGCGGGCCTTATCAACCAACTTACATATGCCTTGCCTCGGGCCGAACTTATCGAACTCTTTACGCGGGCTGCGCTAAGCACATCTCTCCTACCCTCCAAATTCAAACTTTCTGCACATTTGACGAGGCCTTTACTATGGCTCAAAAACTAGAGATTCGAGCCTTAGAGGAAGAGAAATTGTGGTTGCAGCAACAAAAACCCCAATTTCCAAACCCAAGACTCCACCAACAAACCTAACACCACCAATCCTCACACATCGACTACTTCGAAATCAAAAGGAGCTGTCCACGCGGTGATGGTCAAATCCCAACCACCGTCTAATACCCCGCCAAAAACCACCTATAAGTATAAAGCTGAGCCCATCAATTACACTCCCTTGGGAGAAACTTATGGTGTGATATTGGAAAAATTGCTTAAAGTGGGAGCTATTACCTTACCTCCTGTTAAACCTCACTCCGGGTTTGATTCCACCCACGCTATACCTTCTTGGTACAAAGAAAATGACTTCTGTAACTTCCACCGCGTGAAGGGACACAATCATGAAAACTGCAAGATGTTGAAAAACATTGTGCAGGAAATGGTTGATGTAGGGGATATAGCCCTCGATAATCCTAACGCCCCTGCTAACCGAAATTTGAAAATTTTCAACAAACCATTCCCAAATCACTCTTCTAACAGTAACATAAACCAAGATATCTTAGCCGAGGAGAGTGTTCATGAAATCCATGTAGTCTTCGACTCCCAGCCAAAAGCCTCTATTGAAAATATTCTAAATCAAGCCTTTCACTAACGCAGAACCCGAACCCCCTTCACCACCATCAAGACAAAACGAAATCCTTGCCATTCCTTTACCCATCAAGGAATTAACCGCCCAGAGTTCTCTTCTCACAGATGAGCCTTCTTACACCACATCCTTGCAAGACTATGAGCAGATGTTATCTAACTTATCTATTTCCCAAACATCTCCTTCTACCACTCTTGTTGTACAAGAGGAGGGCTCGCCACTTCTTTTGTCATCCTTAGATGAGAAGCCTCTTGAACCGACATCACCAAATTCTTTAATCATGACAGATCCTCTCAAACATGCCCTCCTACCTATTAGTTCTTCATCGCCTAAATCTTTTCAAATGGTCGGTTGACCTCTTAACGCCCATTGATACAATGCCTCATTTACCCCCGTATCACACCCCAGTGGACCGGAATCACAACCCACCTTTCTTCCATACAAAATTTCCTATTCACACGTGAGGATTGTCATCTCTCAGAAGATAAACGAGTCCTATGGGAACGTTTGAGTACGCCATATTCTACTCAAATGTAGATGACCGATCCAGACGCCTCTACCATATACCCGAAGTGTTTACAGAAGCTTAAAATGCCTATGTCCTCATCTTCACCCCCCTCATCTCTACCAAATACCTCATCCACCTCTATTGACCTAACCAAACCTTCCCTACACTCGGGACCTTACCAATACCACTCTAACACACCCACCTAAACGGTTAGATTTATCCAAAAGTAAAGTTATACATCCACTTAGGAGACAGAATCAATCTCCTCAACCCCAACCTATGCCTCTATCACAACTAAAACCATCGTTGTCACACCTACCTTCCATATTGGGACCTCATCCCTCCACCAATATATCATACCTCCTACTTTTTCTTTAAAATGACCTACACCTTCTACACCCATACAGATCCAAGGGTATATCAACACCGTCACCCCACGTATCCTGTCCACCTATCAACCCTAAACAAATTTCATCATCAAAGGATTTGTTTGCTGTCACTCCTCTTTCTCCGTGGTTATTCTCTGATACCACATCATCTAACTAACACTAAACATAACTTCTGCACCGAAGAAGCCACGTTTAGTTAAATCCCATTATCAAAACCCCTTGGCTAAACCGCCACCTATACAACTCAACCATACCCCATCATTACCAAAAACTACCCAGTCAATAGCCTCATCTTCCTTTGACTTTGACCCGCTCAAAGGGTCTTATGCCAAAATCCTTGCTATGTTGGTGGAGAATGCGACCATTTCCCTACCCCCACTTAGACCTTATGATCCATCTAAACCTCGACCTATAGGTTATGATGAGTCTAAAATCTGCGCTTACCACCGCACACCAGGACATGATGTAGAGGGATGCAAAGCATTGAAAGCCATATTTCGTCAGTCACCTCTCTCAGATAGAAAGGTTAAGAAAGACAACTTATGAAGGGAGAGACCTTTAGCTTCAATTCCTCTCCTATACCACCTGTCCCCACCTCACCAAGATCTATCATTATTACAACCCCACCTCTCGAAGACCATGACTTATCCATATCGTCTTCCTCCTCTCGTGTTCACGAGATCAATATGATTAGTGTTGCTACTTGAGGGCAGAAAAATAATGGGAAAGCTAAAGAAAGAACACCTGTGGCCTCTCTTTCTCCGTCCACCATCCCGATCGCACCACCACCTAAAGTGGTTATTCGTGGACCCGCCTACCCCGTCTCTAATGGAGTTTCCCACCGAACCATGATCAAACAAATTCACCAATCACCTGTAAAAATGACATCAGTATGATCTCATTCAGACCTCTGAATCTCATCGACAAGCTCTCGTTGAAATCCTTCAAGGGATAGAGGTCTTACCTAATGAAACCTTTCCTGTTACCTCCATTCTAACACCCAATCACGTTACTTCGCTCACCAAACAACCTATCTCCCCAACCACTTCTGTCTCTCAGACAAAGAAGCCGCTGCTGTCAGTTTCTCCGAAAGACGAAATTGTCGACTTTGGTGCTGAAGATCCTGACCCTGCTCTTTTCATCTCAGCTTATGTCCAGGACATTCGGGTGTGTCGTGTTATGATTGACGGGGTGCTAGTCTAAACATCATCTCTTCAAAAGCCTTCCAACAAATGAATATCCCTTCTAGTTGCATGTGTGCCAACCCCATCATGTTGCGGTCATTCAATGATGTTATTACTTCTACCTTAGGCACCGTGATCCTTAACATTCGTGTAGGGCCACGCACTTTACCCGAACTCTTCTATGTCCTTGAGGGAGAGTTCCAATACAATATGTTATTAGGCCGCCCTTGGATCCGGGATATGGGATGCGTTCCCTCCACCTTACATAGATGCATAAAATTTGAGTACGAGGGGAAGTCCTACACCGTAAAAGCTGATCCTCCCCCCTTCAAAACCTGTAATATGTTATATCGCCCTAATGATGTGCTTGTACTAGTCAAGACACCCATTCATCCAACCCAACCATCCACTTCAACCACACCTCTACCATCCACCTCAACCGCACCTACACCTTCAACCAATGAAACCGCCGTCACGAAATACCACTTCCTTTCCCGCGGACAACATCCCAACCTCAGACCCTTAGTAGATGTTTTTCAACACCTTACACTCTTGGGGAGTATCATCTATATAATGTTAGTTCTTTCCATACCCCACGAGAGTACGAGACGCATTACATGCGCATCCTACCTATGACCATCGAGTGGGGGAGGTAATCTCTTACGGACCACCTAATTGCCGCACCAACCTAATGTATGGGGGTGTCGACGCATCCTCCATTACCCCTGAACCTCCCCTTGGTGTGGTTCCCTTCCAATCTAATTTTCAATACCTGACAAATCGTCGTTTCACCCTCACCTTCTTGACTCGTTGTGCTTGGAAAGGCTTTGGTTTTGGTCTTTATGAACAAGGCCGACATACAATCATTCCCGTGACTACATGCAAACACAATGATCGTAGTGGTCTCGGATTTCCTGAAACACTTACACCAAAGAAACCTCGTGTTAGTTGTATCCTGGAAGATGATGATGTCACCCCTACCAAACCATCATCACCCATTTTACCATCGTCACCCACAGAGTCGATAGACCCTGAATCTATCCCTCATAACTTTTTTTTTTTCATAAACGCTATCTTCCTGGGTCCTCTCACTTATCAACGTGATAATGAGGACCCATCTTCTCTTCCCCTTCTGTATCCAGACATGATCGAAGAGGATTTTCCTTCAATTAATTTTGTTGAGTGCCGGGATGATGACTCCATCCTCACTTACCTTGGTGTGGACGACCCTTATATTCAACGTGTCTTACCATCTCAAACTCAAACCATGTTGAATGAGTCAACTATAGAAATCAACATCCACACAGAGGAGGATCCTCACATTGTGAAGATCGGACAATCTCTTAACGCATCAGAACAATCCACCTTTACTACCTTTCTCTGTGCCCACAACCAAGCTTTCGCTTGGTCCTACGCTGACATGCCAGGAATTGATCCTGACATTGTTGTCCATAACATTACCCTGAAACCCGATTCCAAACCAGTTAAATAGAAACTAAGAAAAATGCATCCACGCATTGCCCTCTTGGTCAAAGAAGAGCTTCAACGACTCCTTTCTGTTTCCTTCATCTTACCTATTGACTATCCTCAATGGATTTCTAACATCGTACCTATCACTAAAGCGACAGGGGGACTTTGGATATGCACGGATTTCCGAGACCTTAACCTCGCTTGCCCCAAGGATGACTTCCCCCTCCCAAGTATTGATCAACTTGTTGATCTCACTGCGGGCCATGAGATGCTTTCTCTCATGGATGGCTTTTCGGGATACAATCAAATTTTGGTAGCCCCGACCGATCAACATAAAACTACCTTCATAACTCCTTGGGGAACCTTCTGTTATCATGTCATGCCATTTGGCCTTAAGAATGCTGGTGCGACCTATCAGTGGGCTATGACTTACATTTTTCATGACATTATGCACACTATCCTTGAGGATTATGTCGATGATCTTCTTGGCAAATCTAAACATCACAGTGAACATCTCGATGTTTTAACCATTATTTTCGATTACTCCATTACAATATTGTGTGTCAAAGTCTTGAACCAAAGAAATGTGTCTTTGGTGTCCTTTCGGGAAAACTTCTTGGTTTTATCGTCTCTTTGTGTGGCATCGAGGTCGATCCATCTAAAGTCAAAGCTATCCTAGAAATGCCCCCACCTACTAACCTCAAACAATTGCGTAGTTTACAAGGTAAACTCCAATCTATCCGGCGTTTCATCTCCCAACTCTCGGATCGATGTCAACCTTTCCATCACCTCCTTAAAAAGGACATTACCTTTCAATGGAGCGAAGAATGCCACCAAGCCTTTGAGGCTCTCAAAGCCTATCTCTTGCAGCCACCTGTGCTTATCCCACCTCAGGACGATCGCCCTTTCTACCTTTACCTTTCTACCACCAACCATGCTGTAGGAGCCATGCTCGCACATCATGACTCCGAGCATCGAGAACAAGCCGTTTATTATATAAGTCGTACTCTCGTGGATTACGAGACTAGGTATACACATGTAGAAAAGTTGTGCCTAGCCTTATCATTCGTAGCCACCAAACTCCGACACTACCTCCTGAATCACAAAACTTTTGTCATCACCAACACAGACCCCATTCATTATATGTATGCCAAACCACATCTAAACCAACGCATCACCCGATGGCTTATGCTCCTCGCTGACCTCAACCTTGAATTTATACACCAGAAGTCAATCAAAGGACAAACTATCGCAGACCAACTCGCGGAGGCCCCTTTACCTGGGGAACAATTTACCAATTTTAATTTCCCCGACGAACTCATCGCCACTCTTTCACTCGGGAGGGGTCATATCCAATGACCCTCTTCTTTGATGGATCCAAATGCCGTAACGGTGAAGTGGCCGGTGTTGTTCTCATTCCTCTTGACCTGAGCCTATGCCTCTTTCATTCCGAATTGATTTCCCATGCACTAATAATACATGCGAGAATACGAGGCCCTTGTTTTGGGTCTCGGGTTGCATGTTACACTTAGGTGTCAAATCTATTAACATTTTTGGTGACTCTCAATTGGTAGTCAATCAAGTTATGGGCATCTACCAATGTAAAAATGAGGAACTTCAAAAGTACAAACATTACGTGGATTCACTTTTGACCTTATTTACTCATTATTCTATCCAGACCATTCCCCGCTCCACTAACAAATTTGCGGATACTATGGCTTGCTTAGCCTCGCAAATTCCTACCTCACCAACTGACTCTGACATATTCGTCTTGGTCCAACAACTCTTTGCCCCATCTTACTCAGCCCCAGTTGTTTGTATGATAAATAATGTGTCTGCTAATTCACAAGATACCTAGTATCACCAATTTCATGACTACCTTACAACCTCTGTTCTCCCACCTGACCTTACTAGTAACGGCAAACGTGCTTTTCTTAAAAGTGTTTCTCATTATGTCATCATGGGGGAATCTTCTATAAACGTGGCTTTGATGGCATCCTTCTTCGATGTCTAACCAAAAGCGGAGGTCACCTATACCATCCACCAAGTCCACGACGGTATTTGTGGTGGACATTTTAGTGGCCTCGCTGCGGCCAAACGGATCCTTCGCCTAGGCTATTATTGGCCTACTCTTAATAATGACTACTACGAATATGTTAAGCGTTGTGTTATGTGTCAACAACATGCCAACCTTCAACATACTCCTATTCATCCGCTACAGGTCGCACGAGATCTTTGGCCTTTCTCACAATGGGGTTTAGACCTTATTGGTGAGATTCACCCGCCCTCTTCGTAACGTCACCATTGGATAATCATAAAGCAACCAAATATTACACTAAATGGGTGGAAGCCATTCCACTCATTTCAACCAAAAAATAAAAAATCGTCAAATTCATTAACCATCACATTATCTGTTGTTTTGGTGTTCCTCATCGCCTGATAATAGATAATGGTAAATCTTTCAAAAATAAGTTGTTACAAGACCTTTGTGACAACTTTGGTATCAAACTTAGCTTCTCATCACCTTACTATCCACAAGCCAATGGTCAAGCCAAATCTTCTAATAAAACCCTAACCAAAATCCTCATGAAAGTTGTTAACGATTCTGGAAGAAATTGGCATGATCACATCCCCTTTGCCCTTTGGGCTTATCGTACTAGCATTTGTACCTCCACTAATGCCACACCATTTTCTTTGGTATATGGTACCGAGGTTGTCTTGCCTCTCGAAATACAAATACCCTCCCTAAGAATATCTCTTCAGGATATTCTCACCAACGATGATTTCCGCCAAGAGCGGTTAGCCCAATTAGAGCTTCTTGACGAGCGTCGTCTTACAGCTCTTGACCACCTTCAAATCTATCAAAAGCGCATCAAGCATGCTTATGATAAGCGACTTCATGAGCATACCTTTAAGGTTGGTGATCTTGTCCTCAAAGAGAATCAGCATGTAACCAAACTAGAAAAGAGCAAACGTGGAAAATTTGCTCCTAATTGGATTGGGCCTTACATTATCACGCATATTTACGGATCAGGCACTTACCGTTTAGCTTCGCTTAATGGTAAACCTGAGCCTGAACCCCTTAATGCCTTACATCTTTGATCATTCTACTATTGAATTTAGTGTTATATCACTTCTTATCTACCTTGCGCTCATCCCTTGAGCTCATTTATCACCTCATACACTTTGTTTCATGCATCTCAAAATAAAATCAAGCTCACATGGTTTGGTCATAAACTCCTCTTAAAAAGATGCCTTCCCCTTTTTAGTCAGGTCCATGACTTAAAAGTATAAAAATAACATGTTCTCAATTGTACATTTATGGGATATTCTTGAGTCAAACTTCCTACAAAACTAGATGCTTCATGCCAAACGGACATCTAGACCTCTAAGTTATACATAACCGCTCCTCGAAGGACAACTAAGCACAAAAATGTATTTGCTACTATAAATAGATTGCTCCTTGAAGGACAGAATATATGAAAGTTAGCCTTTATCGGAAGCTTCTCACGTTGATCCGCTTCGTGAAGACCTCAAGAACAAAAAAATACATATCCCATGTAGACTTCCCGCATCAATTAGTCTATATCCAAAAATTAAAAAAAAAAAAAAAAGCAGTATTCCAAAAGCACTTTTGAGTCATGGACTTGTCTATTTAGGTTTGTTCTCTTTCGTTAGAATAATCACCTTATAACAAGCTCTCAAAGACTTCCCCTTTATATCAACCACCTCACCTCACCATTTGTCAAAGCAACAAAAATCAAGGTGTAACACCACTGAATCTGTTGTTACTTCCTCCGAGCATACAAGTGTTGATATGTGATTTCTTTGAAAGGATGTGTTCCCTTGATTGAGAAGTCATGCTTGATATGTACTCTTTGTATCTTCTTTGCAAATTTCAGATCTTTGGTGAGTCGAATATGATTGGACTCTTTTATTTCTTTCATTTTGCACCTGAGTTTAATCTGATCTCGGAACGAATTATGGAGTTATCCATCTATAAGATCTAGCCTTGGATCAGTGGTATTGATCCAAGTGATGCTTTAAGCTTATTCGTGATGAATTAAAATTATAGACCTTACGCAGGTTGCAAGGTCTGGATGCATTGAATAAGCTAGTCCGGAGTATAACTCAAAGTGATTGTGTTAAATGAATTGGTTCCCGATATCGTAATATATCTGGAAGGTCTTGATCGTGGACCAGGTAATAATTCAGTTACATATAATTCAATAGCCATTTGGCAGTGCAGGAGTAAACCCTGTTCGTGAATGTATGTTGTAGGTTCTTTTTCTGAGCATATGAAATGTTAGACCTAACTAGATTTATTAAGGTTAGTAACCTAAAACTAAACCTAACCTAGGGGTTAGATTAGTGTTAATCTAACCTAGACCTAGGCTAAGAGCTAATGTTCTAAGTTAGTACCTATGCGCTAAGAGGTTAGACTAGGTGTTATCCTAAATCCTAACCTAAGTTACTAACCTAGCTATTGAACAAGGAAGGAAAGGGGACATATGGAAAGGTGCGAACCATGGGTGGCCGTTTCTATGTCATTAAATGCATGGATAAGCATGAGGGACAGGTAATTTGGTGGAGGTTTTAAAGCGGATAACTTGAGCCGACGTGGCAGTCGTCGCCAAAGTTGGAAATGGTCTATGATGTGCATTTGTCCATCGCCAACTATGGCGATCGATGCCGGTGGAGATTGAGCGGAAATTGGGAGTAAATGCCATTTATGAACTCGTTCTTCGAGCTCGGGTTTCACAGAAAGAATGCAAAATGGAAAGTTAACGGTTTGTTTGGTTTTGCATGCACTCGGTTTTCCCTCTGTCTACATTCACCGGTTCTTCGCACTCTTCTTGGTGTTGCATGGCAAGTATGAGCGTAACTAGCTCTTTTCTCCGGCAAGGAGGGAATTTATAAGTCATGGTAATAGAAAATTTTTGTTGGTGGATCTAACTTGGAAAAGGAGGAGAAGGTTCGAGCTCTTTCAAAGTGGTCCGCTTCGAAATTTTGAGCAAATAACCAAGCATGTTAGGCCCTAACCTTTAAAAATCTTGCTTTCTTTCAAGTGATTTCATTAGAACAACTCTGTTCAGATGATTGTTGGATTCAGTTGGTTTTTAGGATAAGTTGTGCGTGATTTTGTTGCTGTATCTTCTTGCTGGTTCAATTTTTCAATTAAAACCTTGATGGGTGTATTTTATTTTTCGAACTGTTGCAATATTTCATGGTGTTTTGCATACCGGCTTTAATTTGTGAAATATATGCAAGAATGTATGTTGGGCCTGCTCTGTGAGAGCCCATGAATTGTTCTCTTGATGGGTACAGACTACTGTTGATACTTGTTGTTAATGCTTACTGTTGATGCTTGTTGTTGATACTCGTTGGAAAGGATACTGATGGACTTTTTGTTCAGTTTGATTGGACTTCTTTGTAAGTTCTGTCGAGGTTATTAAGGTAGTGGTTACTGAATCTTGTTGGGTTTCGCTATGTTATTTAGGTTTTGTTGAATGGATAACTGGCTGTGTTTCAGTATTTATTGCGACCCTATAGAAGTTGTTTCTCCCTCCCTTGCGTTGCAAATTACGGGATTGAACTCGATGATAGTTTGCATTATAATTATTTATTGTATTCAAAACGACTCTATGGAGTACATTGGATGATTCGTATATTATGGACCTCTGTTGAAGCTATATATCTTTGAATGTTGGTAATTTGATTTTGTCAGAGTCTTGAAGGAGTAACAGGTAATACGACCTCTGTTATTTTGTAATGAATTTTTGGTACAGACTCTTTGGGTGTATTTTTACGTTTCCTTTCTGTGTAAGCTTGAGCGAAAAATATTGAAGAGGCTCAGTTGGATTCCTTGTTGCGAAATCAGTATTTAGCTTTTGATTAAGCCTGATTTTAAATGTTTACCATTGTTGGCACAGTTGGAATCATTTACTATTATTTATCTTGTTTCTTGTTGTTCGGATTCAGTTGAATCCTTGAAAGGTAACCAGTGTATCTGCCTCTAATTAAGCCTGATTTGGTACACTGTTGTTTTTGACACTGTTGGGGTTCCTTGAGTATAGATAGATATCATGTGTCTTGGCTCTGTAAAAGTGGGTCGTGAACACCATACTTCAAACTCTGAATGCGTCCAGATGAGAATAAGTATGTTATGTTTCCTTTCTGATTATTCCAGTTAGATGAGGCTGTGCATGTTGCGGGAATTTTGTATGGTTATCTCCGCATAGTCTTAGGGAAACATCAAATGCTTAATGCCATGGAGTCTATTGTTGACTGCGATATAATAGAAGTTCTTTGATTTCGACCTTGGGTCGAAAAGCCTTACTGTGTTTAGTAGGGACTAGCATGGGCTGTAGGTTGATGTAAGGGATTGTTGGCATGTTTACATCTTCTGTTGCATGGATATCCATTCTTGAGCTTGATTGAACTTAGGAGTTGTCGACTGCACCTCAACAGAAATGGCAGTGAATATCTTCTTGTTGTCGCTTCGTGTGGGAGGTCATGCAGAGTCTGTTTGGTAGATAGTCATCACTGTTGGCGTGATAGCTACTGTACAGGAGTTTTGTTATATTTGATGTTAACAAAACAGTGGTACTTCTTGTGGCTCGTCTGACTTATTCGTATGCATGTAAGGTGAATGCTTTCCTTTTGAGGAGATGGTACAGTCATGAACTTGTTGAAGGGAAATATGAATGACTTGTTTTCTTTCTCTTCTGTTGTAAAGTTTATGTTGATATTTTTATCTAACCGTTAGAACTATTTTTAACATATTGATGGAATCATGATTTGTTATGATATTCCTTTTACTGTTGAATGTAATGATCTGTCTGATGTTTGTTGTCTTTGGAATTCAGATGGATAGATGATTTGGATACTTTCGTTCTTCTTGATCCCTAATATTTTGATGAAATATTTGAGAAGTATTTAGGACTATTCTGTAACGATAATTAGAGTTACACGTTTGTAGTCATTTTTGTATTACAAAGCATAGTCTGAAACATGTATACTTGTTTGGTGAAATGATCTCATTTAAACAGGTTGTTTAATGAAAACAGTTGGTGGAATGCAATTGTTTTAAGAGTTAGTGCTTATCATGCTCAGTTCATCGAACTCGACCCATGTTGAAAAATTTTGCAGATGGTCGCCGTAAGTGGTAAAAGCATGCAGATCGATAAGATGTTCAGATTGTTTAACTTGGTTTATGATGAATTACAGTTTGATTCTCTAAATGTACTATATGAGGAAAGATGTTCTTTTCCATTGAGAATTGTATCAAGTATGCTTAATGCATAAAATGTATTGATTAGTTACAAGGGAATGGAAATAGATATTTGATACTTATGTGTTTGCATTCGTATCTTGATAGTTTGACCTTCTTCGGTTCAAATATCTTGAGAGCATTGTTATTATTGTATAATTTGGAGACTTTTGTGATTATCAATGTAAGCTTGCAAGATTGTGTGACTGAATACTTATGATTGTTTAGCAATTCTAGTGTGTTCTATTTAAAGCTAAAATGAAATATAGATCACTGTCTTACTGGAAACTAGGGTTAAAATAAACCTAAGCAGAACGCTAAACAAGCTGAATTAAATTATTAATCCCTAGTCTTGATTAAGCCAGGACAACATTTAATTGGATTCTTAATCATTATATCTTGATACTTATAAGTACGATATAAATTCAGTAATGAGAACTGAAATAAACCTAAAATGGGTTCGGTTGGCAATCACATGTGAAGATTATGGGTTATTGTCCAATTTCGTTGATTTAGAATTATGTATATTCTATGAACTCCTTGACGAGACCTTGGCCTTAATAACTTCTCTGTGTAATGGGTTTTATTGAGAAAGGTCATTCTAGGATGAGGAATCCAGGGATCGGGAAAGGCTAACCTTAGGGGAAACGTCTTTTAATGTAATTTTAATTCAACGTGCATAGTGCTTATTAATAAGTAGATCTTTTCGAGGCGGATTTAAAGGTTGACGGCACAAGTCAACTGCAGGGTTGTACCTTCGAGAAGATTAGGATCTTCTCGAAGATACAACAATGCAGGTGACTTATGACGACACCCTTTGCATTGATCGTTAAGATTTACACCTTTAACTCGAACAAGTTACTCTGGGACCGATTAGTAATGTGGTCACTTTATAAGGCTGCCTAGGAGACTCGGGGTATCTTGACACACTGGTTTAACTAGGGTTGACCCAGTATGTCATCTTATCCCTAGTCCTCGAGAGCATCCATATAACGTTGTCACCTTACTAATCTGTTCCCGAGTGAATAACTTGGGATAAGGGGGACTGACAGAAGTCGGTATAAGACATTCCATATAACATAAGAATGGGGTGAAGGACGTATTCCAGATTGATGAGTATGCCGTCAAGGAATACGAGACATAAGCGATATGTTTCAAATCTCTTGGCCAAAGTATCGCAAAGCTACCGATTGCATTGTCTGAAGTCACCCGGTCTAAGGGATGAGATGCCGATGAATAATGGTAACAATTATTGAGTTAGGTTCCTTGACATGAGCATTCTCAATCCCGAATAGGAAGAGAACCGTGAGAGTGAAGTGTTAAATGAAAACTCCAACTCTTATTACTCATGAATAGATCGGTAGATTACCGAGTCATGGAATGAATAGATCGGAAGTACTCCAAGTCATTACAAATTTGCATATGGTTATCTCTGTTATAAGAATGGTTATTTGATTTGTGAGTTCTAAATTATGTATTTAGAACCGGAAGCATTTATCAAAAAAAAAAATTGACTTGTTCTAATGTATAAAATGAGGACGTTACATCTTGGTATCGGAGTGAAGGTTGCGGCTCTTGGGCCTATTGTGTCCATAATCGATAAAACCCTGAATTTTCTTGTAATGTGAAAATGGTTAGAACAAGAGGAAACGTTGAATAATGCTCCACCGGAAGGAGGAGCGGTAACAACCAAAAACTTGATGAGATCCTTGCTACCTGTTGGACACAAGAGATCGTTTAGCTATACTTGAACAGCAGCGGTGATGGGAAATGAGGAGGACGAAGAAGGCGGTAATAACAATCAACCTCTGAGGACAACCCCAATATGGGTGTTGATGTTAATGCTCTGGAAATGCACTGTCCAACTTGAGAAAATAAAAAAGGCCAAGTTGGTAGCAGAACTCACTAATGATATAAAAAGGATAAGCCCACCTAAGTATGATGGCACCACATTAGGAGATGGAGGGAGGCGGCTCAGGTGAAATGGAGAAGTACTTTGCACATAAGGAACTTCTCGGAGAAACCAAAGCTATTTGGGGAGCCTATCGAGATTTCCCACGAAGCATCTTCGTGGTGGGATAACCGTAAAGTGAACTAAACATTGATGAGACCAGCGTTACTTGGGATCAATTTAAAGGCTATTTTAGGCAACGTTGGCTGCCACGACTTTTCTATGATCGAGAAAATGGCAGAATTTCAGAACTTAGCTCAAGGAAGCTAACGGTGGCGAATACTAGGAGCGGTTTACAAAACTCCTCAAGTATGTACCGCGATCAAACTCAGTGACGAGAAGTTCAAAATATGGAAATTCATCATGGGATTGAATCTCGTGATAGGGGAGAGGTCAATGTTCACAATCCAACCACTATGGAAGGAGTTGTTGAAAAGGCCATAAGGCAAGAAACAGAAATTAAAGGCTATTTCTGCTCATAAAGAGGAAGTGCGGAAGAAGGCTGCAAACCCTTCTTCAACTCTCTTGCACCCAAAAGGGACCATGGAAAAAGTTTGGAAACAAAAGTAAGTTTCAGGGGATAATAGTAAGAAAGCGTGGCAACTAAGCCTCACTGGGAATGTAAGGGATAATTTTGCTAAAATTATAACAATGGGCGAAGCCCTATGGAGGACAATGTGACAATTACAAGGCGGGAGGCAATTTTGAGCCTAAAGGGACTGTGGGAGGCTGCTGGTTGTGGCAAAGACCACTACGCAAATCAATGTCCTTTGAAGAAGGATGATCATAATCAACAGCACAAGATACATGCTGCAATAGCAGACAAGCAAGTTGAAAAGCAAGTGACACCTATAGAAGTTTGGGTAAGTTATTTGGCATACATCACTATTCTTTTTGATACGAGACTCTTGAATGTTTTATTTCTAATAAACTTGCTTCTAAACTTAAAAGAAAAGCTGGAAAATGGATAAATCTTGGACCGTATACAGTATGGTAATAACTCTGTTCATACGGTGAGTATGTGTCTTTTGGGGCAGATCCTCGACTTACCTAATTTCTCCACGGAAGTTGACCTCTATGTTAAACCTTTGGGATTGTATGACATTGTCATTGGCGTCAATTGTTTCTTGACCATAAAGCAAAGTAGATTGCTATAAAAAGAACATAAAATGTTTAGATGATCACCTGAAACAGCAGAGATTCAAGGTGTGAAACGGAAATTTCAGTTAGAAAACTGTCGGCTATGTAGCTTAAAAAGGATAAGAATAAAGGATGTACCCTTTATGCAGTAAAGATATCTGAATTTTCAGGAAGAAGATGATGATTTCATGAAACAATTTCCTCTATTACAAAGTTTCGGGGATGTTTTCTGAGGAATTACCGGGTTACCACCCAAGAGAAATTTGAATTCACCATCAAATCAAACCAGAGGCAGAACCTATTTCAAAGCACCTTATCGGATGACTACTACGAGTTAGTTGAGCTTAAAGGCACGAGTTACAAGAGCTTTTGTCTAAAGGTTTGATTAGGCCAAGTGTTTCACCTTGGGGAGTGCCCGTAATATTTGTAAAAAGAAGGATGGAACACTAAGGCTGTGTATTGATTATCGGATGTTGAACAAAGCAACAATCAAGAACAGATATCCACTTCCAAGGATCGACGATCTATTTGATCAGATGCGTGGAGCAGCGGTTTATTCTAAGATAGATCTTCGATCTGGGTATCATCAGTTAAGGATTAGAGAAGTAGATATTCATAAAACAACTTTCCGAACAAGGTACAAACATTATGAATTCACGGTTCTAACCTTTGGATTAACTAATGCACCCACAACCTTTATGAACTTAATGAACAATATTTTTCAAGAATATCTGGACAAGTTTGTACTTGTATTCTTGGACGATATTCTCATTTATTCTAAAAGCGTTGAGGAGCACAATGAGCATTTGAAGATAGTTTTGGGAATTTTGAGAAAAAGAAATTTGTATGGTAAGTTATCCAAATGTTCTTTCTTTGATTCAAAAGTTCACTATTTGGGTCATGTCATAAGTAAAGAAGGAATTGTTGTAGATCCTTCAAAAATAGTGGCGATAATCGAGTGGCTTTGCACCAAAGAATGTGCATGAAGTAAGAAGCTTCATGGGTCTTCTTTGGTTCTATAGAAAATTTGTTAAGGATTTTTCTAAAGTAGTACATGCACCAATAACTTCATTGCAAAAGAAGGATAAGAAATTCATATGGAATGATAAGTGCGAAGCGGCTTTCAAAATTACGAAAGACCGGTTGACTTCGCACCTATATTAGCTACTGCACGAGGACCTAATGGGAGTTTTACTTGTTGTAACAAATGCTTGAGGGAAGGCCTTGGAGGTGTTTGCTACAAAATGATCAAGTCATAGCATATAAAAGTAGAAAACTTAAGTTACATGAACTGAATTATGCTCCTCATGATTTGGAGCTTGCTGCAATTGTTCATGCACTTGAAGTCTGGAGACACTATTTACTTGGGAAACCTTTTGAGTTGGCCCGACCACTTGGGGTTGAAATATATTTTCACTCAACCTAATCGAATGCCGAGACGAGAGAAGGTGGTTAGAATTTTTATCACAATATGATTTTGATATTAGCTATATCGGAGGGAAGGAGAATAGAGTAGGCGATGCTCTAAGTCATGTGGAGGCACATTTACTGCTCTTATAACATTAAGAAATCAGTTCAAAGATGAGGTAAAGAGTGCCTCGGAATCGGATGCATACTTTTAGCAAGTAAAAGCAACTTGCTGTAGAACCTAATGATGAAAGGTATAAAGGTTTTCATTTTGATAATGAAGGAATCTTAAGCGCCATGAAAACAGAGGTATACATACCTTTGCTAAATGATTTGAGAAAGAAGTTGTTAGTTGAATTTCATAATTCACCTTTCTCTGGACACCAGGTATCACAAAGATGCTTGCTGATCGAAACAACAATACTTTTGGAAGGGTATGAAAAAGGATGTCATAAATTTTGTGACCCATTGTTTGGAGTGTCGGTGGGTTAAGGCGGATCATATGCACCTGTCAGAATTTGTTATATCCTCATAGCATACCGCGGTCAAAGGGCAAGTAATAACCATGGATTTTGTACAAGGATTACCCATGTCCAGGAATAAACATGATGTTATCTGGTAGTTGTGGATAAAATAACTAAGGTTGCTCATTTCATCGCTGGAAATCTAAAGGATGATTCACCCGATCTTGGCCGAAAAGATTCGTACGAAATTTTCAGATTGCATGGTGTACGAGAATGATTATATCGGCGGGGATCCAAGAATGACGTCGAGGTTTTGGCAAATGCTTAATACCTAAAAACATGTGTGAACACCCTACATACATCTACGATAATTATTTTGCTCGTTTACTCTTCTCTATACCTAAAAACATGCGTGAACACCCCTACCTTACCTACCCCATAACACTCACTCTATCCCAAACCCTTTCCTATCACCTTTTCTTTCTCATCTCTACCCCCTTACCTTCTCTCATCCTATTCATCAAACATGTAAGAATTAAAATACAACCAAGCAGTTTACCTCTCGAGATGCGCAAGCATTGGGGTGGAACTTGTCTTCCCTCTCGTCCCTGCCTGCTTGGATGCTTCTCCTCTTTTCTGCCATGTTCACCACCCTCTTCCAATATAATTTTTCTTTCTAACTTCCTAATCTCCACCCACACTCACTTCACTGTTTCTTTCCTCCTTATCACTCAATTCTTTCATGCAATTACCATGTATCGGTCGTCAAATAGCGTTGCATTCGTGTATTTAACTTGTTGCATGACTCTAAAAATAAGAACTCTAAAAATAAGAACTTAAGTTGCCACCCAAGATTTTCTAGTTTTAGAAAAGCTCGTTTTGGAATAATCGGTATCGGTTACATAGCCGACATCGGTCACCAATCTACCGACGTCGGTTAGCTAACCGATATCGGTCACATGCCTCCTATTTATTAAATCACGGCCTTTTCTTTATTTTTTGCAAATTTTTTTGTTGTTGCGCCCGCTTCTTTTGCCTGCATAACTACACCATTATCACTATTTGTCATCAGAATCATATCAACACGTATATATATCATCACAATTTCATCAATATCATCTATCTACAATAAAACAACCATCAACAAAATATGTACAACATTTCAATATCTACATCAACCTCATCAATATAAACCCCATTTGGATCAAACTCATTATCTACCTACATTCAATTTCTAAAACCATCGACAAAAACATAAAACATTTTATACATAAAGCATGTGGATCAAAACCATCATCTCTATATATATATATCAATATTTCAAATATACAACTTGCCCTGCATAGGGGCCTCTGTGATCTCAAAATAATACAAAGCCAACATGCAAGCCACAATAACTGTCAAAATCTCGACTCGGCTCACAGGCCGGTCTCTCATATCAAAAATATACTTGGCTCGCAGGCCGGTATCAACTATACAACCCGTACTCGGCTCGCAGGCCTGGTATATACAACAAGATGAATAAATGAATGAATCATATGTGGCACGCATGAGCCTCTATATAAATAATCCGCCTCGCAGACCGGTGCCATATCCAATGTATAAGCAAAACACCTATCTCCGCTCCAGGGATGTCTCAGCTCTCCCCACCACCCTCAGCTCCTCTCCCTGCTGGTCCCCTCGTGGCTCACCTCCTCCTCCATCACCGACCCACCGGGTGTAGCCGCACCCCACGGGATCTCGGCTCAGAGAGGTCTCGGCTCAGTGTGCCGCATATGGCGATGAGTCGGCCCGGGCCATCAAGGACATCTTGATAATACTACCGGGCCTCCACTCTCGCCTCCACATAATGAGCCCGTGCCACCATGGCTGCTGGGGCTGGTCCCCCGACTCCTAATAATAATGGCCCCTATCCTACCGGTACACCCCGTGCTTAGCGGTGCACGTGCTGTGTGCGTGCCGGTGCTCGTGGCTGGCCAATGTAGCTGGTGCAGGGTAGTGCTGTGCATCGTGGTGTCGTGCCTGTGGTGGTGCACTGTGGCTATGCTGCACTGTGCCTAAAGCTAACCGCCCGTAATACCCGATCTGTGCTCGTGCAGCAAGAGCAAGTTGCCTCGTAATAATCGCACCTATCCTAGGAGGCGGTCCCTCTCTGTATAGCATGCGCCAAATCTGGCTGTGCGGGCTGTGCTATCCTCGCTGCTCTCTGACCAGCCCACCAAACCAAAAATGAACCTGTACACCCGGCGTCATCCACTGTATCGTCAGCCAGCCTCTCTGCTACCCAATCTGGGTCAATGGGCTGCGGAGCCGGCAGTGGGGCCTCTACATCATCCCTCCGCAGACTATGGGAGGGAGGTGGCTCATCCTGTCATAGCCCCAACTACCATCGTACCCTCTCTAAGGGTATCCACTCATACTCTCCCGGCCTCCGTCCTACTATCCAGAAAGTATACTGGATCCAGCACATCTGTGCTCGGGCTCCTCCTCGGGGCTGATGGCCTCTGTAAGGCCTCCATACAATATCCAATGCGGTCGCCCTCTCTAGCATATGACGGTAGTAAGCTACATCCTGCATCCTGCGAGCACCGCATCGTGGCTGCCCCCACCCCCAACCACCTCTCTAAAGCCATACCAGTATATAACTCAGTGGCCTTGGCTGCTGGGCAGCCCTCTTAGTCGAATACATATGATGTGCTCATATGCCCAAAGAGTGTAACAAAAATGTGGAACAAATCCCAAATCACCTCATCCGTGATAACCCCACAGACTCTCTGTATATAGCTGCACCGGGTATCTTGGTGCTGAGCATAACACGTATGCTCCTCCACCATCTCGTGCGGCAAGACCCCCATCAAAGCTCGTGGGAGCGGCCTCCCTCCCGAGTCCGGGAGGGCGAAGCGGTGTGATACCTATCATCATCGGCACGGCAAGCCGTGTCTCATGTCCGTGGCGCGATACATGTCCCCATAGGCAATGCTCATGTTGTGATAAGTCAATAACGTGGCATGCATCCCCAAATACCTGCGCAGAATATATCCATAGCCATCTCCGCATCTACCTCGGAATACTACCTCTCCTACGATCGGCGGTCTCGGGATGCGATATACATCCTCCGGGGTAATATTCATCTCTCCAGTAGGGAGATGGAACACATTGTCACCGGATCCCATCTCTCGATGAGGGCAACCATAAGGCTGTGGTCCCTCTCCACAGCCCTATACCGCTGGACTCCGCCGAGTCCCACCTCGCGCATAATGGCCCAATGCGCTGCGGACACATGTGGTCACATCCGTCTCAATAACGGGGGCATCCGATCCCGCATAGTCAGCTGCTGACGTGCCTGCACAAATAACCCACTTCATTAGACCTACCCTTTCAAACAACAACTACTTTAACCCTCTATACCCCCTTTTACCCACCCGACCACACCCCGACTCTATAACACACACCTACACCCACCTATTTTACCCTAAAACATCTACGATATCCTCTTTCCTTATCTCGCACCCTACCAATCACCCAGATCTACTCTCGCCATTTACCTATGCCCCTACCAATTTAACACCTCCCCATTCATACCCAACACCTAATCTATCCTAACCGCACCAACCACACAACCACCCCATTTCCCCCCCCCACCAATCACCTTTCCTATCATCCTCTACCCCCTCCCTCTTCACCCCCAAAACACAAAACCCAACAATAAACACAACACAAAACACAAAACCCAAACCACAAATAACAAAACACCAAAACAACAACCCAAACAACAACCAAAAACCCAAACCAACAAAAAACAAAACACCAAAACAACAACCCAAAAACAACCAAAACCCAAAACAACAACAAAACCAAACCAACAAAATAAATAATCCTAACTAATGACCCAGTCAGTGCCCATGACCGCCACCGGTTCCCTCTCTGAAGACATGATATACACCGGCGCCGGTCGACATACGACCAACGCCGATCCGCCCACAACCCGATTCCCTCAAAAACTAGTGACCGAGGTTGGTCGTCACTCGTGACCGACATCGGTCACTGTCCACGGCCAGAGCTAACCCGACGCGGCCCCCCAAACCCATTTTTTGCCTATTACTCCCCTTTTACCCATTGAAAAACCCTAAAAACCTACCCACCCTACCGTTTTAGCCTAACTAACCCACCTACCCTCTCCATTTTCCAAACAACTTCAATTTATTAATTATTTTATTAAAAACTTGGATTCCTACCCAAAACCCAAATCTAGCTTAACAACATTAAATTCACATAATGAGAGGTTTCGAACCTACCGGTATGACGACACGTCGTCGTGGTGGGATAGGTGGTGGTGGTCCAGCTGGTCCAGCACCTCCTGCTCCTCCTGGTTGTGCCATGGCTCTAAATCTCCTCTGCTGGGTCCTCCACCAATCAAATGCTACCTCCTACTCACTAGGGCCTACCAACCACTCACTTCTCCACTCAAATAATGCCACCTCAAAACTTAAAAAATTCAACAATCTCACTAAAACACCTCAGACAACTAAAATTGGTTTTCAAATTGACAATGTGACAATGACAGGCCGTATTTTTCTTTTTATAGGTTTTTGACCTATAACCGATATCGGTTATATTATGCCCTAAACAACCGGTATCGGTCATCTAACCGATACCGGTCATAGCTAATCGATATCGGTTTAATCCCACCTTTTCCCCAATTTCTACCCTTATTCACTAATCTCCCTTTCTCACCACATCGCCTATACCCTCCTTTGCTAAATAACATTTTTTGACTTCATTTGCCCACCCAAGGCCACCACTACCCAGGCCGCAACCAGGCCCGACCTAAGGCCGCAACCAACCATTCGCACCTAAGGCCCACCCAAAGCCGGCCGCAACCAACCATTTAGCCCGACCTAAGGCCGCAACCAACCAATTTGGCCCGACCTAAGGCAGATTTGGCCCGACCCAACCAATCGGCCCCAACCCGACCAAGGCCACCCAACTATTTGGCCCGACCCAAGGCCGCCACCAACCAATTTGGCCCAACCCAAGGCCAACAACCAACCAACCGGCCCGACCAGTAAGGCCCTGCCACCATTTGCCCGACCTAAGGCCGTAAGACCAACCAATCAGGCCCGAGGCCATAACCAACCATTTGGCCCGACCCAAGGCCGCAACCAACCAATCAGGCCCGACCCATGGCCCTCACTAATCAATCGGCCCGACCCAAGGCCGCACCAATTAAATACCTCACCCAAAACCAACAAATTACAATTTTATCCACCCATCATGTAGCTTTTTGTTCAATCGAGCTCACCTGTTCGTGTTTTAGCATGATTAGGGTACTTGACTTGATCAGTCGACCAACTTTTCCTAGACCAAGACCGTGACATTTATCTCAACCAAACCAACCATTTGGTACTGCCGAACATGCCTAAACGTTCAAGTGTACCTTACCCGTTATATCCTCGAGCTACTTCATGCCTTAGATACCGTGGATTATATCACCCTTGTTTGGATAAACTATCGACCTTTGCCTACGAATTGCTTGTTTGCTCTTCAAATCATGTACCCTGGTCGCACTACTGCATTTCAACGTGCGTCTGCTTCCTTGAACCTACCCCACCATCTTACCATTATCTCAACACCATTTACCCTTTATCAACCCTATCCCTAATTTCACGCTACCTCAATCTGTGATAGATTTGAGGGGGATTACCTATACCCTTAACAGGAGTAACCACTTCTTATTATTGTCAGTGCAGCTTTACAAGACAAGCTACACGACAACAAGGGGCTAATGTAGACACCAAATTTGTGTCTTACGACCTCCCGTGCCACGCATCTCATTTCGCAACCTAACCTCATCACCTAAACCGTACACAATTATTTATTAATTACCTTACAATTAATAAATCCACATCTCCAAACCTGCCACCTCATTTCGCCACCTCATCATGACCTAGTCCTAACCCTAAACTAACCTAATTAAGACCTATAACTTGGTCTACATCCACACCCATGACTAATTACTCCTCACCCGCACCCAAAACCAACCTCATAATGACTTGACCAAGCCCACAACTAATCACTCGGGAGAAAGGAGAGGGAAAGTTGGCTATTTTACTAAAAATAGCCCACTTTGATCTTGAACCGATACCGGTTCCTACTCGACCGCCATTGGTTCTTGGTTCCATAAATGACCTCCCCCAACCAAAAACAAGGAGGATTGATTTTCATTGATCGGAATATCAGAAGTCATTGGAAGAATCCGGAATTTACTTGGTCGAGCAGAGACAAGTGAAGGAAAGAGAGGAGTTTGCAGAGAAGGACATCAAGCCCAAGACTGCAACTGAATAACCAGAGCCCAGTGACACTCATCCAAGCATCGGGAGAGGAGATAGCTCATCTTGGATTGTCGATTTATCCTACTAACCCCGCCTTCATCATCACAGTCCTTGACCCGTATTTCATCAGGAACTAGTAAGTAGTATTTTGTATGTTCTTTTAATAATATTTCTTGACTTGAATCACGGTAATTAAAGTCTACTCCCAGATCCACTACCCGGAACACTCTCCATCTAACTTACATTCCTCTACCCTACATTGCCCCAAGAACAGCCCCCATACTCTCTCGAGTCTTCTCCATCACCTCATTACTTATCCCCAATCATTTTACCAAATTTATAAACACCATAGCTATCATATAGCCATCTCATAGCCAACCTTCACCAAACCCTTAAATCACTACCCCTACCGATATCGGTTATCATCAACCAGTACCGGTGACACTTGACTTAACATCAGTCACTGTGATTCAAAACCAAGACCAGCCTTTTCTCTATTGTTCTAACAAGGTAAACAAATTGTAATTGGACAATAGCTTATTTGTTAGAATTTGTGTTAATTCATATTAGTAGGGGAACTAACCACCTTCAAAGGAAGTCTCATATTTCTGGACCTAGGCATTCCCTCACTTATTATCTAATTAGAATCGGTGGTCTTGTATTCTTACTTCGCAGTGTATTCCTTCCCGGACAAAAAAGTAGTTATTTGCGAATCAATCTGATCTCTCTCTACGGTACGCGCACACCCTCTCAACATTCAATGGCCAATGTATTCCTCCTAGCCCTAACCCTTATCCATGCTTCTCAAAGGAATGAAAGGGTATCAATTCTATTCAAACAGGAAGCAATTTCTTCACGAAACATCTGATCATGGAAGATCCATTGGGGGAGGTGGGAGTTCCATGGGATGAGGTTGGTGATGTCATTCCGTTAGAGCTGGCTATGATTATTGGATGAGGCAGGGACATGGGCAGCCTGCTTAGAAGTAGAGGAAGGAAAGGAGGATGATGATGAGATTTAGACACAAAGGAGGATGCCAATCAAGGGGATGTCATGCGTGAGATGGAGATGGATATACTACATATGGAGGGTGACCTATCCCGACTTAAAAGGGACACCATGCAATGTAGAGAGAGAGGATCCTTGATAGGAGACTTTGAAATTACAATAGGTGAAGGATCGTGCTATAGAGAAAAGAGAAAGATATAGTGCAAGTGAAAGGCATATATGGTGAGATTTGATAACCTTTGGACAATACTTGTTTACATATTCTAAGAGTGGTGGGTTAGATTCATCATAGGGGACATGAAAAATGGGTCCTCTAGGGATTGTGCTTTTGAGATTTTACATAGTGCTAGTGGTGGAGGTGTAATATTATGAGGAGATCATCACCCAAAAAAGATACCCCAAACACGGAGATATGGAGACTATTTGGTGTTACGAAGGGAAGGAGTGGGTGACACAAAGTGCATCTAGTGCCATCTAGGAGTATGATGAGCATGGCACAACCACAGCGAGAGGTGAACCTGCGAGGGAGGTGACACTTTGTCTTGGGGTTGATCCAAACACACCTTAATTTTCCTAGGGGGAGCGATGGAGATTGTTCGATGTATAGCTTACATTTATGGATGATGTATCATCGCATTATGAGAGGACCCTTAGAGGCATGCTATATATTCATGTACTTTTGACTTGAGATATATATATATATATATACATATATATATATATATATACATACATGTCATATGTATATATGTATATACATATATATATATATACATACATATATATGTATATATGTATATATATATATATATATATATATATATATATATATACATACATATATATGTATATATAATTGAAGTGAGACAAAGAGTATGATACGAAGAAGAGGCTCTGCAAAATATTTGTGCACGGAGTAAAACATAGTCAAAGGTGTGGAAGGAAAGGGAAGAACACGTGCGTGAAAGACAAAGGCAGATTCGAGACTTAGCCATTTTGAGCACATGTATGAGCTATTTTGGAGATAGCATGCGAGAGGACACAAACCAGATGAAATATTAGTGCGGCACACATGGGCTATTATTAGAAGAGTGGCTACTTGGTGCTTTGTATGGGTTCAATCTAATAATAGAATTTCTTGTACCCGATAACTAGAAGAGGCCTATTGTTAGCGCACTTACATGTGTGGCTATTAATGTAAAGGTGCATGACTATTTTTAGCATGCAACCCACTAACCTATTTTGGGAATTATGCAAGTGGTGAAGGGAAAGTCCCCCACCATTATAGATATGTAGTGATCTACATAGAAATAGGAGGATAGTGTGTGAGAACTAGATATGAATTACTATGAGATTATGCCGCCGATCGATGTGTGCATGAGATTATGCGTTTACAGCGATCTGATGTGTGCATGAGATTATGGTATTACTTATTGTAATAAGATTCTCGAGTATTTCTTGTCTTTAGTATAATGGAGTGTATTGATGAATAAAGGTATTAATCATGAGTATACCTAGTTCTTTCATGATCCACTTCATTATGTTTATTGTTTAAATTTATTACTCTTTAGATCTAGATCTAGACATGCTCAAGTAGATCCCATGTCACATTAATTATGGATCTAAATGTATTAAGTCTTCATCATGATAACATCCTACAACAACAAACCTAAAGAGGGGCCTAGTACCTTTGTGCACTTTTCATGAGTGCTCGGTATAGGCTGAGAGATGTGCCAACGCACCTAGTTTATTACTAAGTAAATTCTAGGTCACCTGATTGGTTCTATTGTTGGGACATCTTTTTCAGTTTTTTTAGGATGGTTCATGATGAAGACATACCGGTTGAACTTTGCAAGTGTTGAGGAGTGG
The DNA here is from genome assembly GCA_018340775.1 of Taxus wallichiana var. yunnanensis. Classification (NCBI taxonomy): domain Eukaryota; kingdom Viridiplantae; phylum Streptophyta; class Pinopsida; order Cupressales; family Taxaceae; genus Taxus; species Taxus wallichiana. Next base: position 1,711,105 of record CM031238.1, read on the forward strand.
ATACATGATCTAGAATGAAGAATACGCATGGAGGTTCAACACCGGATCTGAGTTTAAATGCACATGCGCATCGGTGGAAAATAATATGTATGATAGTTTGTATAAGATAATCTTTGTTGTTTTTCCAAAGTAGAACTATTCAGTGGTTAGTTGCTTATGCATCTTAAAGGGATTGGAGATATTTCACACTTTTTTATCTGAGGAAGAATTTTAGGCCCCCTATGTTACTAATATGATTTGGACATGCGTTGTGGATACTTGGTTTCACAGGTGTTCTAAAAAATTATATTTAGAGTACTCAATTTCCACTTATTCTTGCCTGTCAGGTATGGAATTACATTTTTATGTGTTGACGAGGAATTTTCTAGTGGAAAAATTTGTGAATTCCTTGCCAATGCTCTAGGAATCTATGTCCCTCTACTTAACCGGGTGCATACATGCTACCATATATGCATGCGCGAGAAAATGTGGATTTCTGTGGTGGCCTTTCCATCGGGATCCAACAGGGGCACTCCATTGACCCTGCGACAAATCTTGTAGATACTTACAAGAGAGAACTTTGTCTGAAAGTGGGAAAGGGAGTGAGAAAAGAGGTAGGAGAAATAATGTTGCAAGTAGGAAATCAGATTCTTGCACACACTAGTTAGAAATTTCATCACATGCATTCATGGGAAGAAACAACCTTGTAAATGGAAACAAGACGAGATAAGATTGCGAACTCAAAGTTTCTAAAATCTCCTCATCAAAGAGGATACAAAATCCTTCTTCTTGTATTGATGCTTAATCAGAAGTTGTACATAGTGGAGAAATGGAGGAATTGAGAAAGGGGGGAAAATGGAAGAAAAATGGCTATCTCCTTTGTTCTCTTAAAGTTTAATATACTCTTGAGTATCCAAGATCAATTGCCAATGCCCTGCAATGGCGTGAAGAAGCCATTAAATCTCCTCCAAGAAATGGTTACAACTTCTTCTTTGTTAGCAAGAAACGGTTTACAATTTCTTTTCAATCATTCACGTCTGTTCAAATTCTTGATTCGCGAAGAAACACCAATGGTGGAAAAACCAGACTTTTCATAATGCAAACATTACACTTGTTTTGTAACTTTGAATTTGAACCGTTCATCTTTCTTTGAAACCTTTAATCGAGTTAGTACATGGGAGAAATTTACTTGGAATGGGCACAGAGGATGTTTTTTTGTGCAGAAATTTTTTGGAATATTTTGGCCCGCTCATGCGCTTTTGATATGGTCATGACATGTGGCTTCACTTGGTTAGACAAAGGAGGCACGAGTCACTTTTTAAATTTACCTTTTTTAAATGCGAGCTTAAAAACACAAATTGCTCCACCGCCCGCCTCCCTTCTTTGACCTTCGATGCGGGCTTAATATTTGACTTTCTCCCTTATAGCATAATCGAGGCTGCGGGTCACTTTTTAACTTTTCTCCTTTTTACAAAGAGGCTCAAAATCCCAAATCTCCCCGATGGTCCGCTTCCCTGCTTTGACTTTCCAACAGTGGGCTCAAGATTTGACTTTTTCCTTTAAGCCTAATCGGGGCTGCGGGTCACTTTTTAACTTTTCACCTTTTTACAAAGAGGCTCAAAATCTCAAATCTCCTGATGGTCCACCTCCCTGCTTTGACTTTTCCAATGGCCATTGAGTTCAAGATTTGACTTTTTTTCCTTTAAGCTTTGATTGAGGCTACGTCACTTTTTAACTTTTTGCCTTTTTAAAACAAAGCCTCAAAAACACAAATTTCTCCACCGACCCGCTTCCAATTAGGTATGTCCATGTACCCATGGATGATGGGGCCAAAATTTGATGGGGAAGAAAATACCCATCATTCCCGACTGTGGAAAAAAATGTAGAGAAGAAGAAAACTCCACCATTTCGTGCCTGATTTTCAAATTTATTTCACGAGCCAAGGAATTGAAAACAATACAAGGTTCAATAATCTAAGGGCATAGAAAGATTGAAAATTTCATTCAAATGAGGAAAACAATAAAATTTTCACGCATCCAGACAGGAAAATGGAAAATTTATCAAAACGAGCAGACAAAGGATTCAAAAAATCTCTAGGGCATGGATTTATCTATCTCTTAAAACTTTCAACTTGGTTTAAATACTTTAGGATGGTGAGAGGTCAAAAATTTGAATTTAACTTGGAAAATGATAAGTATTTTCAGGTGACATCAACTGCTCTAGCTTGGGGACATGGCATTGACTAAGCATGGAGAAGACGTGATATGAGGATCTAAAATCTCAAATTTTAAACCATATAACGTTGACAGGTGTCGTATCCATATGGCCTTATAGAGTCATGTACAATTCTCGAGAAAGAAAGATCAGAAGAAGGAAACACACATGCACAAAAAGGAAGGAAACACACAACATGCAATGAAGGGAAACAAAACTACACAATGGAAAGGGAAACACACAATAAATCACCTATGGTAAAAGGTGGGGATAACCCGCTTTCACCGATGATACGAGCTCAAGTATTTCCTTTTTGAGGCAATTCCAATGGTGTTCCATCCAAGTACTAGAGGAGAAAAACATTCTTACCACAAGCTCCATGAATTTGGAATGGGCAAGCCATAATGAATCAAAATTTCCATGGCTGCCCTTTGGTTCTCTTCTCGTGTCCCACACCAGACAAAGTATCCAACCTTGAATTCTCTTTCCTTTGCCCTATTTTCAAAGATCTTCTTCACCTTCAATCGTGTTCTTTGATTTGATCCACCACCTAGAATCTATTTTCTTCCAACTTCTCCAGAAATAGGATCCTTTTGTCTATGGAATATTTGTATTGACCATCTTCTATTTCCTGTAGCAACTTGAGAGCTGGCATCTCAATTGTGATGGGAATCTCTGCTTCAACTCCATAGAGTAGTTGGAATGGAGACATACCTATCACCCTTTTGGGAGTGATCCTATCTTCCCATAATACGTCGTATAACCTTTTGTGCCAATTCCTTTGATTCTCGTCTACAAGCTTGCAGAAAATGGTCACAATGTTCTTGTTGCTTGATTTAGCCTATATGTTTCCTTGTGAATAGTAGTTATAAGAATGAGTTAGGGAGATTCTTTAGCTATAGAAAAATCAATCAGCTCTCTTGAAGAGAAATAGGTAGAATTATCACTCTGATATTTTATGGCACTCTCAAAATGGACTATGATATTCTCCTTGATGAAGTTGCATACTTTTTCAGTGTTGGCTTGTTTGGCTGGAATGGCTTCCACCCATTTGGTGAAATAGTCTATTGATGTGAGTACATAGGTGTTCCCCACACTTGAGTGAGGGTTTGGAACACCAATGAAGTCCAAACCCCACTATAGACATGGTTCTTCAATAACCACATGCATGAGTGGTAATTCAACGAGTCGTGGTCTTCCAACAAACTATTGGCATGCTCTGCATTTAGAAACCCAATCTCGAGTGTCTACAAATATGGTGGGCCAATAATACCTTACTCATAGGATCTTGTGTGCGGTGACCATTGCTGAAAAATTCCCACCACATGCTCTGTCATGGTATGCTCTAAGTAACATTTCTTTTTCCTCTTTATATACGCACCGAGGAAACAACCATCCAGTGCCTCTTTTATAAAGTGCTTGATTCTAGATCACAAATTTACCTACCTTCAACTTGATTTTTCTACTTTTCTTGTAATCAAGGTGGGGAGGGCATTCTCCATAAGTTAGGTAATGGGCAATATCAACATAACACTCATCATTAGTGGTGACAAAGAGAACTAAAGTGGTTTTCTTCTAAACAAGTTGAGCAAGTACATGTTTTTTTTGGCATGTTGAACTTTGAGAGTTTCATCTTCAAAGCAATCCACTTACACAAAGCTTCATTTCCCTCACTACCAAATTAGAAGGTTGAATCTCCAAGTCATACTCTTGAGTCTTTACAATCCAATTTCCCCTCTTAGTTCCAAGGTCTTGTTGAGTCAAATGGACTTGATTGACCGCCAGACCATCACCACTGTATGAGAATTGAGGATGTAAAACCTGAAGTTTTTTATAGAATTGACCACTACATAGGCATGCCTCTTCAAAGGACAACTCATGAAAGCAATAGGTGCTTCAACATCTTGATCATTTTTATGAACAAGAACATCAGAGAGTGTATGCTCATGAATAACAATACATGATGAACTCTTTGTTAAAATCTGGAGACACAAGGGTTGGAGACTTAGCAATTTATTTCTTGATCTCTTCAAATTCTACCTTCCCTTCATTGTTCCATTTGAAACTTGCTTGAGGTTTCATCATGGAAGTGACGTGCTTTAACTGTCAATTCAAAAACTCAAGCACAAAATCGACGAAGAAAGTTTACCTTTCCAAAGAATGAATGAACTCCCTTCTTGCTTGCTGGGTAGAGCTAATGCTTGAATGGCTCTAATCCTCTCAGATCAATGTGTGCTCCATTT
>CM031238.1:1715640-1778023 GCA_018340775.1 Taxus wallichiana var. yunnanensis
AATATATTTAAATGACGTAAAAAGTGTGGCAAAACCTCAAAATCTTATAGTGATGTGGGCGGATATTCCACTTGTACTTACATAAATGATATCATATGCCAACGTGGGACATTTTATTTATGACATACATGTTTCTCGGGTGATATTTTACTATGTTAGACATCAATGATTTGATTTCATATCTTACACGTGATGTGCATAATCCCTTTTCTTTTGAGATGTGTGTGGCATAAGTTCATCCCATATCTCAAAAGCGATGTGCATATTCTACCAATTTACTCTATTCCTTGGACTCCATACTCTAGGGCTTAAGCTCCAAATATTCGTTATTATTTTGCTCCTATAGACAAGGGCAATTATGTGTTTTTCCTAGGATGTATCCAATGCATGGCACTTCTTCCCACCAAGGGATATATTCATCATATTTAATATGGGTTTTGAGTCTTAGATTTCTACAAGAGAATTCTTATTTGGCACTTATTTAGAGATACATGGAACTCAAATAGTGGTGGCCTCGCACTAATTTAACAAAACTAGGTGTCTCACTTCTAATTTACCTTTTGTAGATTTAGAATATTGTTGTGAGCATTTATGTGTGTTTGTTCTTCTAGGATCCACAACGTCATCCGCACATGTCCATACATGCTTGAGACTCATACAAGGATCGCTACCAAACGACCACCAAAGCCATGTTTATTCTTTCAATTTCTCCTTTCTAGATTCGAGAAAATTCTTGATTAATTAGGCACCTATTCACATTTGTATCCACTTGTTTGGTTTACTTTGATATGCATACACACACACATCAAACTTGGGCAAGATGTAGACTTACTTTTGCACAAGGAAATTTATTAGCCATAAATTGCATTATTCTAGGCTATATGTGTGTTTGTTAATTATTGTTCTAGATTGGGCTTGCGCATTTCCCCATTTTTGGTTTTTCTCTATTATGTTCTCACTATTTTTCTCTCTCCTCTCTCTTCCCCTATTCCCTTTGGTCTTTTGGTGGTTTATCTTGGAACCGTACATTCCCATTTTTGCCCCTTGGAATGTACGGTCTTATAGCCCCCAAAACAATGAGTGTGTAGTTCATAGGGTTTTTTTCATGTGAACCCTTCTCACCCTCATTTGGGTCCCCTAGGGATTTATGGTCTTTTCTTAGTTTTCTCACTTATGTGTTGTCTTGTGCACCAATATTTTCTGAATTTGAATTCAAGAATTCTACAAATACATGTGTGCATTAGTGCATTTAGGACATTTGGAGACGTATATAGAGCATCATTCTAAATGTGCCAAAGCAATTAGTTTAAGAATTTAGAGCAAAAGTCCAAGAAATTTTGAATCATTTATTTCTACATTAAGCATTCAAGTCTAACATTAGAATGTCATAGAACTAAGACTTGCATTACACTTAACTACCTAGTTGAAGCATTGGATTGTACTTGGTGTGATGTTTTTGATATAAGACATCGTTGAGGGCATGCCCTAACAAATATCAAGCAAAATTTGCCCTTCTCTAATATATCACATGCCCTAAACCAAAACCTTTTCCTTATGATTTAGCATATGTAGTTGCCGCATTAGGGATTTTAGGAAGGAGATTGATATTCTAGAGATTCACATAGAATTTTACAAATGCAAACAAGGTTTTTGTATCCCTAAGTCTAATGGATAGAGCCATCAAATGATATTTTCATGTGCAATAGTTGCATGCATGTTACTTGATGGCTTCGGAAGAGTGTATTGGCGATCACGAGAGACTACATTGATGGTCACGAGAGAGAAACTTGACAGATTCTAACAAGGTGTTCAAGTCCCTACAAATTTTCTAGGTACTCATCCGATCGTAAAACCCTTGATTTTGATGTTGATTCCTAATGAGTACTTCCACATTTGCAAAAACGTATACCCACTTAAACCCCCTCTTGTCTACTATCATGTTGAAAACAATTACTTATATGTTTTTAGGTAAATGTATTGCATTATTGATACAAAACCATTTCACCATAAAATAGAACTAGTATTTGCATAATATACCACTTGACATTTGATTCTATAAAGTAGCTATATTATTATTAATTTCAAATTTTAAATTTTAAATAATACTTGTAAAATTATTTGTCACGTATGCTATTCAATTGAAATGAATTGAACCTTTTCATCGTCTCTTAGCTAATAAATGGATGACTAGATATCAATTATTTTATTTCTAAACTAAGACATAGCTCAAATAATTCTAATGATCCACTAAATGTTACTTTCAATCTTAAACAATTTGAGCTTCACTATAGTTGACAATGGATCACTTATAAGAGCATAGTAAAATTATATGATTTTTTAATCAACTATGTTATAAATCTTAACTATCACCATAGTTATTTTAGGTGATAAGCAACATAATTAGACCTATTAGATCGAACCATGGTCACTAGTAGATTATATACCCAATATCCACTATGAAAATACAAGGCGATAAAAAGATATCTTAAGAAATTTAATTTTCTTATAAAAACTCATATATGTGATACTTAAAAATAAAAATTTACACAACTTGACATTCATATAAACTTAAATTAATAGTTGAAAATCAAATAGAAATCTTGTAAAATAAAGTTAATAATAAGCCTAAATTGACCATTTCAAATGAGTTATGACTTTAAGTATATATACTTGTTTTTAAGTATTGACCGATTGGCCCCTTCCTCTAAAGTTGCATAGATCCGCAATCATGCTACTGTATTTGAATGTATTTATGTATTTTTCATCCCCAATTTTGTTTTATTTTAAGTTTGCTTTTTTCTTTGTTGTGATAAAATTATGCTTTAGTGTTGGTATTTCTACTTTGAATTAGTGTTCGAAATCACTTATAATAATAAACAAATCCGCAAATGTGGAACAATCAAATTGAAGTTTTGTGGTCAGGAGCAGACGTATAAGTTAAAATTTTAGCATCAAACATGTAGACTTGTAGTGAGTCATTAAATCACCTAGAAAATGCAATGCCCTTATTTACATGGACTTTAAAGATTGGAAAGTATGCAAACATGAACACAAACTGCATTTCTTTTAATACTACATAAATATATTAATATATCAGCCAGTTATTGAAGCTCTACAAAGAAAGATGAAATCAAGGAATTAAAACCAACAACTGCCAACAACTCAAAGTAGTCATACAACTACTTCATCCCATGGTAAAGCTAATAGTGTCCATGATGATGTCCTAAAATAATGATATTAATCTAAACACAGACTAAAATGGGTTCAAATCACCATCACAACTCAAACTAAACGAAACATTAAGGGAGAGGAGCCAATCTTCGAGCATGGACCAATAATTGTGAGGGTAGACATAAAGTTAGGAACCCGTATATGTCGTTTTCTCATTTAAAATTTGAAAAAAAAGTAGTCAATAAAATGTGTCACATCAAATCACATCAAACAATCACCCAATCAAATGATGCCACATAAGTGGAAAAAATGCATGACATAATGCCCTACAAATGGTCCACCCTAAATTTCTTTGTATGGAAAACTACTTGATTTAAATACCTTAAAAACCCACTTTCCATACAATATAAATGCTCCAAAGAAAATATTTAGATAAAAAATAACAAAATCTATTAAAGGGTATTTTTTTCAAATTTTATGGTATTTATATGGTTGTTGTACACCCCTCAACTTAGGGTGCACAACCACTGGCTCCTCTCCCTTAATAGACTTACTCATGGATACTATTTTACCTCTAATGTGACATGGCAATAACACTTTTAGTATCCTTTTTATTGATTTACACAATGATCAAAATTTAAATTTACAATAATCAACTTATTCATTTTGCACTATACTCACACATACACACTTACAATTTCTTACAAAATTCATGCCGACATTGCCCAATGAAGGGGAAATGTGGCTTTCTACAAAACCCATGGCAACATCTAATGTGAAGATGTATATTATATGATTACCTAACTCAAGCGTTGACATAAACAAAAATGAGAATCTCAATTAACATAGTTTTGTATAAGTTTGAAGGGTCAAGTCCTTTATTTATCATTTTTATATACACCGAATTGGTCTAATGGTAGAACTTGTGCTCATAGAAAGGTGACAAGCTCAAATCCTGCAGGGGATAGGGTATGTACACCTCATATTTGAAGCACAGTTAAAAACATCCTGCAAACTGCGAGTATAACATAGTCCCATATGCGATAAACCACCTACAAACTCAAAAAAATGACCACTAGACAGCATAGACAATAAAACTAAATATTATTGTTGTTGTTGTGTATACCCTTGGACTATATCTAAACCATAACATAGTTATAAATTAAGTAAAAGTTTGAACAATCAAGTCCATTTTATTTTTTATTATTTATATAAGCCCTCGGCTACATCAAAGCCATGGCATAGTTTTATTAATTAAAAGTTTTAAGAATCAGACCCTCAACTTTATTTATCATTTTTTATGTAAACCCTTGGGCTATGTTTAAGCCACAATTGTTTCACCCTATAACACTTGGATTTTCCATTCAAGGGCCTTGCCATTACTGAATTTTGAGAATAATTCCCAGAGTTGATCTCTTCACATACAAAACGACAATGCACTAAGTATGGAAAGGTAAATGCATCTTCCTTTGTGCATGTGTGCTAAAGTTTGTCGATGTCTTCCTTGTCCTTCGAACAATCTCATCCTCATTGTTCAAACTAAGAAGCAAGCACCTTAAGAGCTGGTTTTCAAATCCCAGTAGGTTGCTCGTTGCCAAAATGAGTTCAAATAATTTTCACAAAGGTTGATGTGAAAAAGTAATACACAACACAAACTTTTTCTCTTCTGTTATTTTTTGTGTTCTAAGAATCAGTGAATAACATTTAAAAATAAAATCATATTTACAAAATATTGCTTTCACTATTTACTAGACAAAAAAAAGCCGATCAACTAAAAACTTAACAATTATTCAATACATGAATTAAAATCCCACATTGCATTTATTCTTATTTGAGTGGCAAACTCTTATTATTTCGAGACATCGGAGAGCATGAGCATTGGTGTAATTAAACTAAAACGAAATATTCAACCTTGGAACTTGTGGCTAGGATATTTGTTAAAGAAAATCCAAAATAAACTTTAGAGTATGCCGGTCCATTGCCATCGGGTGCACAACTCCATAAAAATGGACTAACAGATCACATAATGATGTATGCAGAGTACAACTAGTAATTGGAAGAAATGCTTCATCCTTATTATCCTCCCTGAACAATATATATCTCGAGAATAGTAGATGGTTTTCGTCTATCTTGGAAATAAATGAGCATTGATTTAGATTTACTTCTCACAGTTGTTCTAAACCAAACTTTTTGTGGGTATGTATGCAGAGTACAATTAGTAATTAGAAGAAATGCTTCATCTTTATTATCCTCCCTGAACACTATATATCTCACAAATAGATGTTTTTCATCCACCTCGGAAATAAATGAGCATGGATTTAGATTTACTTCTCGCAGTTGTTCTAAACAGAACTTTTTGTGAGTGTGCTTTGTAGCTCGGCCCCTTCCCACCATGAAATAAAAAGAACTACTCAACTAATGAGAAACGAAATTCGAAGCTTTGGGATACAAAAACCAATTAAAAAAAGCATGCTGCAAGTTTTAATATTTTGAACTGTGATTTTTTGCAAACATATTTATCTTTGAGAGGTGGATCAACTTGAGGATTTCAATTCTTTAATTAGATTGTCGAAACCCAGAACAAGCCAATCAGCTGCTTGGGCAACATTGTCCCGTAATTGCACTCCTCCATAGCAAATGAATATGTCTGCTCCACCTGGCCGCCTTGCCTTAGAACACCAAAAGTTCATATGAAGAGCAAGAAAATTAGAACGTGACAAATAACCATCCTTTACAGGTAACTGAAAAGCTTGATCAACAAGGCTTGAAATATCAAAAACATATATACAGCAAAAACAGAAAGAATCATTTTCAAATAAGAATGTAAATGGGAAGCATACAACACAAAAGTATTGGCAAAGAGAGTTGAACTAATACAGATATCTTGAATAAATCTATCTGAATAACACCGAGAGATATCAATTTGAATCCATCACTTTCTTTGCAAATTTTCTGTTGACTGGCGATGGATGGCATCAATCTAGCTACACCACCACATTGGACTCAAAAAAATTGAAAAAAAAAAACAGTATCATATGCCCAAGATATCACAATTTTTCAATTGCCTTCTCCAAGCAAAGAGAAAAACTACCTACGACAGTCAAAGGGACCTCAAATTTAAGGTTGTAGATAAATTGTTTATCCATTGACATTACAACCCACCACCACCCCCTGCTGCCACTGTAGGACGTCTATCAGCGTAATAATTAGTTATTATGCACTTGTAAAGGTTAAGATTCAAATCTACAAGATCCTGCACAGTTTTCTTATCAAAGGAGAAATGCTTGCCGATAGTTTAAACCCAAAGAGCCTCTAATTTCCAACCTGGCGAAACTTTGTTTCACAACATAAATTAAGAGAATTACTTGTGGAGGCCAGCTCGACTTGTATCTTATCGTCCTATGGTCTGTCATCTTCTCATACCATGAGAGCTTTGTAAAATGATGTCTAAAAGCTGTGTTTTCAAGCTTCAATTCATTATTCAAGGTTCAGGACCTTACTCTAAGAAACTGAAAGTGGAAAAATGGAAAGCCTCCCTACAAGTATGACAAGGAAGGCTTATCTAATAAAGCAAGACAGAAATTCCCTATCACACCACATTTGAAGAAGAGATGGGAATTTTTATCCTCAAGAAAGAAGGAAAAACAAAAGAGACGTCAAGACAGTTTGGAAATCAAGAAATCCTTCAAAACACAAAGTTTTGGAGGTGGTTACCGCTTCATCAAGGTCTTCGGCCAAAACAAGAATCAGCAAGTGTGACATATCTGTCTCTTTGTTATTGATGCAAGAGAGAGGAGTCAGTAGCACATGTATTTTGGAAATGTCTGTCTTCCGGCACCTGGGTGAGATGACTGCAGGCAGAATTCAATTATTTATTCATTGCACCTATCTCCAAGCAATGTCTTATTTTAAGAAACATTGATGATAAAAGACAGTTGCAAAGAGTTATGGCATACAGCCATTTCAGATCATTTTGTGCCACTTTCATGAAATAGGCCAGTACGAATAGCCTGAATCATTTTAGCTTGTCATTTCAGGGTTGTAATGTGCATTCACCAGACATGATCCATAAATTCAGTAGTCTTGATGGTTCCACTTTGACCCAATCTTAACCTTACCCTCACCTAATATGACAAAAGAATGCCTGTTGCTCAAATGCAGGTTGATGCCAAAAGAAAAAATAATTTTATTTTTTTAATTATCTCTACTGTAAGCAAATTCATAATAAGTTAAGCATGGATTTTTGAAGATGGACTCCACTGGAACAATCATTAGAAAACAATAGGCATCGTACCTCAAGGTCTGTGGCTCCATCTCCCACCATCACTAACATTTCATATCCATGTTCCTGTGAAATTCCCTAATAATATAAGCCAGTCTGACATAGTATTTTTAGTTCAAGCAATTTCAAGTATAAACCAGTTTTCATAGTTCCTTAATAATCAGAATGCTGAGAACTTTTCCTTTCGTACCTTCTTTATTTGTGCAACAGCAGTAGCTTTTCCTCCACTTCTTGAAGTGGGTTCTTCAGAGTCAAATCCTACAAATTCTTCTTCACTACCAAATAGCAATCGATTTGCATATATGTTTTTGTGTGGTATCTCCAAGAGATCTGCCACAGGCTTCACAAAATCTGACCTTTATCAACAATATGATTGAAGAATGCAGAAGCACAAATACAAAAAGTTATGCTCTTATGATTTAATTATATATTGTACACCACTAATGCAAAAATGAGGGGAAAGATGAAAAGTATTGACATAACTAGAAGAAAGAATCCCTCGTATCATAATGACACATCATGCAAATTATCCTCCATAATAAATGGTCTTTTCTTAAATCTCCATAACACAATAAATGTGAAGGAATTTACTGCTTGTGTCAAGTGTTTTTAACTACAAAATCCCTTCATATAAAGTATCTATGCCATGTTGGGATTGCATATTCACAATCCATCACATAGGAATTGTCTAGTCACTACTAGTCAATTTATAGTGATAAGCCTCACAAAATCTGTTGTTAGGTAATAGTATATCATACCAGCATGTTTACCCGATTTGTCAAACAGAAAATGCAAGAACAAACTTTGATTCACCAGCATTGGCGGACTATTTTCCAAAACCATCCAAGAGTTGACAAAAATACTTTGGCAATTTTGAGCAAAAGCATAATAAAGAAGGCCAGAGAAAGATTGCATTTGGTGGAAAATGTAAGATGCATTTTTCCCTTGGCATTTGTGTCATATTAATTGGAAATAAAAAGTATTGATGTGACACGGCAAACGTAAGAGCAGTGTTTTTCTCCAGTCACTTAACCATCATCCAAAATTAGACAGGATATCACAATACATATCGGACACTTCACTAGATTGCAATCCTAGATAGGTTCCAGGAGACTAGATTAATAGACCACGGAAGATGATCACTAATGACCGCATGTTACTTATTAACTTCCTGTCTGTTGCATCCATTATTTTCTGTTTGCACTTGTTTTATATTATTGATTTTGTATTCAGCTCAGAGATGCCTTAAGTACTCCCTTGAGCACCATAAATGGATTTATTTAACTGTGTCAATGATGGCATTCTGGACATTCGTTTCCTTTTATATCTTCCTGTCAGAAGAGGAGAGAGGCAGTGCTGCAGTCTAACAACTAACATAACAACACAATTGATGAGATAGAAACTGATTCAGAGGATCGTGGACTACAGATGGCTAGTACAAAATCAACTATGGGCACAAAACCACAGTTTGGAAAGGAAACCAACTGAGCAGTAAAAACAAGAATTTTGCCTTAGTAGGGAAAACTTCAAAGCGAAACTTTTGAAGAAACTTCTGGATGATCTCCTTGGCAATTGATACAACACAAACACCAAGTTTCTAATCTAAAAATTCTGCCTGGTGATCATATGTAGCTAGAAGCAAGGGAAATCATAGATTGTGAAAGGTGGGAACTTGCACAATACAAGACAAATCATTGGCATTCATTGTAATGTATAGCAGGGGTTATAATATAAAGCAATACATGGCCAGTTGTTAGCACAACTAAAAACACTAATACAACAATTTCTGAAGTATCTCCAAAACACAAAAACTGCAACAAAATAATAGTAATCGACATACTTCTATCATCTGACGAAATCCTCCAGATACAAGATAGACACCAACACCCTTGGCCTTCAGATCCTTCACCAAGTCTTGTATACCTGGATTGAGACTGCATGGAAATGATGTTTGTAAATACACTTCGAATTAATAAAAGATGACTTAAAATAAAAATGCAGAACATTGTTTTTTTCTACAACTTACAGGATTTGCAAGCATAAAAACCTAGTCATGCTAAAGTGGAGAAATCCAAAATGCGCAGTACTGAATTTGACAAAATCATAACTATACCAAATATCGTGCATAAATACAAAAGCATCAAAATTACAACAAAACAGAATACCATATATAAATACAAAAGCGCACATGAGGACTCGTTACTAGATCAATTTCATAAAATTTAAATTTATAAAGGACTGCCTTGGACCTCAAAATTTAAATAATATGCTCAAGGAAAACCACCTCATCAAGGATAACTAGAAATTAGTCACAAGTCAACATAAGAACAAAGAACAACTGATTTATTGATAAAACAGCCCAATATGAATTAATGCACCAGCCACAAATACTAAGCAATAACCAACACACTGAGAGTGGCAATTGTATCTAGTGCAAAGAACAAGCTAACGTAGGGGAAGAGAATCAATACATTCACAAAGGATATAGGTCAACTCATAAAGAGGACCAACGGATAGGTGTGGAAAAAACCAAATCAAAGTGCATTTGAGTGGACTTGTGACTGCTACCATCAATGTTAAATTGTCTCATATAAATACATCTGCTGAGGTGCATATTCCACACACTCAAGCATGCTTCTCTCTTCAGCAAATGTACTACATCTATCTCAAGATCATGTTTATATATGACAATCGTCAACCTCCGAACAGGCCTCGTGTTAATATTTTACAGTCATTTTGCTTTCAAAAACAAGCACTTTTTTTTTGTGAATAAGTATAAACAACTATGTCAAGTCAAGTGAGTCAATGTAGGGATAACACCATCAGCTGCCTGCCCACCCTTGGTCACAGAGTAGCAACAAACATTGTTCATGCATATAAACTTTTTAGTGTGCATGGTGTGTATAAAAATCAAAAAAATGTTCGCCGTCACTATCAAATTATTGGATATTCGGACCTGTTATCCCACAACATATTTGGCACTGCGGAGACTGAGAGTATTATGAACTAGTGAAAAACTTGCCACATAGGACAATGAAAAGAACGTACCATGTAATGTCCCCTTTTTCGAATTAATCCATTTAGAAGACTTCTAGCTCATTCCACTTCCCGTGGGCCGGAAGAAGGTGAACAAGGGAAGTATTTGTTGATGTTTTTAGTTTTCTTTGAGCATTTACCATTTTCTTTCATGGTTTCTCTCATTAGCTAGGTCAGTTGGGTTGGAGGAGTAAAAGACAGACAAAAAGGAAAAGCAACTTCATTATGAGGTTGGTCATGGGGAAACTCCTCATGGGGTTTGGCACCACCAAAAGGATATAAAAGAGGTCGCTTGGACTCATTTGGGCATGCATCTTTATTATAATTTTACACTTACTTGGTTTTGGGGCTGATTACTCTATTCCATTCCACTAGAGGGCGAAAATCCTTTGGTGTGGCACACAAGGAGGATGAAACCCTTGTTCAAGTTGGAGAATGAAAACTCTCCAATTGGTGGTTCCAAGGGCTTCAAAGAAGGTGATCTTGTTGGTTTGCAGCTAGGGTTTGAAGGAGAAAGAGTTGTCAAGGTCTTCTACATCAATTTTGCACCCTCTCCTAGGGTGGCGACTTGGGTAGAGGAGGGTTTAAGTGCCTTCTAGGGCACATCTTGACATTTGAAGTTGATATTCATATTCCTCATAATTTATAAGGTTGATTTCTCACTTCATTGGTATTTTTGGGGTTTTGGAATCATCATTTCCAGCCCTTAATGTGAGTTGTACTTCTGTTGGTTATTTAATTAATTACAGTTGTGGTTTATCACTTGTTTCTTATTTATTTTTGAAGTATATTGGCTGGATAAATATCTTCATGGTTGGATAAAATAGTTGGAAGCATTCTTTGTCATTTTCAGCTTGTTATTGCATGAGAATTGATGCCATTAAGTGTTGTTACAGTTCGCTGCCATAGAAGGGTTTATTCACTAATTTCCAGCTGGTTTTGAAGGGAGTTTGATGCCCTAAAAGTGTGATTTCAGTTCACTGCTAGGGTTTGATAGCTGTTGTTCCAAAAATCTGATTTCTCTCATTTGGGTTTAAGGCCAAACCCTTATTTTCAGTTTCAGCCCTAGAAAGGGACATTACACACCAAGACATTATGTGTGGCTTACAACCAAGCAGGAGTGTAATAGAATTAATATGCATGAGAATATCAAAAAAAAAGTATTATTGAGTAGAGTCAACAGGGAAGATGCAGCCCAAACATTAAGCAAAAACTAGGTAGCCGGTACGTACCCTGCAGGGCATGGGTACAGGTACGGTACGTACCCGGTATGCAATACAGGTACGGTACGCCAGGGGTATGCCCAAGGTATGTCCAGCAGTACCCGGGTACGTCTGGGTACTTCCCAGGAAGTACCCAGACGTACCGGTACTGCTGGACGTACCCTGGCCATACCCACAGTGTACCCACAGTAAAAACAGCAAAAAAATTAATTATTATTATTTTTTTAATTTTTTTAACTTTTTTGGGGTCAATAAAGGTCAATAGATGGGATTACGTAAATGATTCAACTGTGGTAAAACAAGGGCATTCACAGAAGTACCTAAAACAATGGCTGAAACTGCAACAGTTGAGATGAGTTTGGGTAATGTAGGATCAAAAAATGCAGTGGCAGCATCTCCACTAGCAAGTAAGACTAATGCAGGAATAATAAGAGAAACCCCAAAGGAATCTGAACTGCCAGATTTGAAGGGAGCTGGTAATAGCCGGAATTCCAGTCCAGTTATGTGATTTGTTATTATTTATGATTATAATTGGACATTGTAACATTTGGAGTTTGAACAATGTACTTGTTCTAAGTTCGATCAATGAATATCATGACAAAATGCATTGAATTATTAATATGTTATTTGGCTATTTCACTTATTTAATAATTTGTTTACTCTATTCATGTATAAGGCTGAATTTTTGCTTATTTGGCTATATTTTTAATATTATAATTATATATATATATATATATATATATATACGGACATACCCAAGTGCCATACCCGGGCCCCGAAAAATTGATGTACAAGCATACCCGATCCCTGTACCCGTACCGTACCGGCTACCTAGAGCAGAAACATTCGATTGATCTTGTTTATGTTCTAATCCCTTAGTGGAATCTTAACTAATTCAAGCAGGGAGGAGTAGCAAAGAACAAGTGGCAGTTTCGACAATGGATAAGTACAAGCTCCTATTTTATAATGAATTGGTAATGAAGACACCATGCAAAACAACACTTGTAAGATGTCCCAATGATAATTAATGATCAAACTGATACTGGTTAAAACATTTACCATGTTCTAGGGTGACCTCCCCATAGAATCATTCAAAGAAGAAAGACAGGAAGTGATTATGATCAACTTGTATATACAGAGAATATTGTCACATTCGCAAGCATATAATATAACCATTACCAAGTGTGTTTACAACACAAGAAATTAGGTTTAAGGTAAGAAAGTCATGTTTCCAAGTGATGAAGATAGGCCAGCAAAAATATGTGGAGAAACCTGGAGGCAAACCCAAAATCCAAACTATTTTCAAGTGGAAAGAGATGCAAAGAGAAGACGGATGGTGAAAAGCTTGAAGTGTAAGACATGACACCTTTGGGTGCACAAGCACCTGTGATCACAAACATCCCCATTGCCAAGCTGACATCACCTACAGATACTTCTGATGGATGTCTTGTGATAATGAATTGGTGTATTCATTTGTGTAAATAAAATCTTGTAAATCAGAACTGAAGTAGTCTCATAATACTTCTGATTGTCACCACTCATCGTCTCCCTCTGAAAATGTCATGTGATGTCTATTTGAGAACCCTGTTCATTTTTTGTTACATGTTCAGGTTCTGAACAATGGATTGTTGCAGCAGCCCATCTAGAAGACTTATTCAGTGTGTCAAACACTTCCCACCAGGCAAATTCTATGCATGTGCTTCTTCTGTGGATGATACAAACATTCATTATAAACTATTGTTAAAACTTAAGAGATTAATTTTTGTGTGTGCGATGTGCAAGTAAAAACTATATAATATTCAGCTTTTATTTTCATCACAGTACTCCATCTTGGATTTTAGGGTTTACTTTTATTATACAATATTTTTATCGCAAATAGTCATAAATTACAATTTAACCTCTTTTTCCATAGATGATTATTGAGCATTTATCCTTAACCTTGTGGCCCTAAAATAGTAGTTACTTCGCTCTATTTTTATTTTACTCTATCATTGAGACTCTAGTGTTACTTTTTAATTTTTGGGGAGTTGGTTCCCTTATCATTTGGTTTTCTACAGCCATGTGGGATGAATTTTCTCCTCCCACTGACTTATGAGGGGCATGTTCTTATATGATAAATTCTTTTATATATGTTTTATGTTATTTATCACATGGGAATAGATATGGTGAAGCTAGTGGAATCACAAATTACTAAGCTCAACTCCCACCAAGAAAATAACAACAAAATCGTTGAGGTGCTAACCATAGAAGTCTATCCCCAAGGATGTATTCTATCACTCCATTCAAGGCATTTAATATGTACTTTGCCACAACTCCCCTAATAGTAGGTACATTGCACATTAACTTCCTAACATTCATATTTAAGTGTTTCTCCAAAAACATAGACAGCAACCTATAGCAATACAATGCAAGCATAGGTGATCAAGATTTTTTTCTATATGGGGGTGTGTTTGATGTTATTCCATGGAGAATTTTGAGAAGTTGGGTGAGAATAGCATTATCTAGGTATGCATTTTTCGAATGTGTGATTTCGATTGAGCGGCCATTGGGTGTCCATGTCCATGCACTTTTGGTGGTCTTGACTCTTGCATGATCTAATTACTATCATGAAAATGACCTACTATACCTCCTCCCTTGTTACTCCAAGCATGGCCATTGTGGCCGTTCAATTTAGTTCTCTCAATTTGACACATTGGTTGCAAAAGCAGATATGATTGTGGCATAATATTGAATCCTTTGTAAAGGAATTAACTTGTGTTACCTCCCTTGCATCTTGTAAGAAAAAAAAAAAAGAAAATCTAAAGCAACCCTTACGCTATATTAATTACCTACAACAATCCGCAATTTGCAAAACAATAACATTTAAAACTTATTTATAGCATTCAGCATCAAACACAGATCCAATGAGGTCTTTCTGTTTATCTTTTTTTTAAATTTAGTCTGCTTATTGATTCTTGGCATTTCCGATAGACACAACTATATGATGTACATCACCACATTTGCCTGTGACCTACAAAAAGCAACCTATGTTCCATTTAATTTTAAAATCCGTTTTGAACCCTTCCTTGATAGGATTTTTCCAATTAAGGTTTGCCCCAATGCATTATTTGTAAGGTTATTTTTAGTAAAAAAATAAAGCATAGGAGAAGCCAGACAACAATAGGATAGGTAATAATCCCACAGGCCCTTGGTTAAAGTTAGAAGTGTCTTGTATTCATGATGAATATGAAACTGAATTGTATGACATAGTCCAACAACAACCTTCAATGGTTATTTTCACTATTTTGAGAAATTGCATTAGGCTCAAACACACAGCATGAAATTTCAATTTTGATCAATTTTTCAAATTATCTTGAATATCAAATCGCATAGTATGACCAGAAGTTTGACTTTTGAGTACGCTCTTGAAATTCCTCATTAATAGGACTTGGAGCTTAAAAACAAATAAATTTTCATTTGTCTAGTATGTATTCATTTCAAATAGACTTCCCAAAATATCACTGCAACACATCAAAGCATTAAAAACATCATGCACCAACTCCTGTACCTGGGAGGATTTCTGTTAAGAAAATTAGCAACATCAGACTTTGAAGGCTGAAACAAGGAAAGCCTAGCTGCAAGGGCTTCTTCAAAAGGCACAGATCCGCCCATTGCTCTGTATCAAAATTCAATAATATAGAGGTCAGTCTGAAATTCACAACATGGTAATGTTAGTCAAAAGGATAAAACTCACCTTGAGGTCCAAGCTTCAACAGCTTCCCTGCACCACAAAATTCTGCCAACTCATCAATGCCCTCGTCTATGCAAACAGTGCTGTCCACATCAAAGCAAACAGCATCAGCATTGCGCCATATCTTCAGTACCTCTGCAATAGAAAATTAAATGGAAAAAATTATGTTTTTTAATAAGAAAATAAATATATTTTTGACAAAGGAATCGACAAATTCACAGTTCATAACACCTTATATTAAGAGTTCAACTATTGGAATAAAATCTTCATATATAAATGTATACATCACCTCCAAATTAAAAGAATAATATGTTTCTACAAATATCTCCAAAAAAATTGAGACCTATCTTACGTAAATAAAAGTAGTGTATGTTACAACCTTGCATCCCTGACCTTACAATACGTGACAAAATGCAAAAGAAAATGGAACATGAATGGGGTCAGCATGCAATCCAAACTATTTAATTATAACAAATAAAGAAAATCCTATATGTTACATTAGATGTGTATGGCCGACTTGTGGCTATCATATCTTCTTATCATGTTGTATCTCTTTCATATATGTTATAATATCATTAGTGGGTCGGCCTTGGTGATGGCCATAACATAGGAATAGTATATATAGGAGTTAGAATGTAGTAGTTGATCATCATATTGAGCACTTGAGTCTTATTGTATGGTTTGGAGGTTGCCCCCTCGAAGTGGCTAAGTTATTCTACTTGCATATTGTGATCATTTCTCTACATTTTGGTGTTCTTGGTGTTCTATTGTTGTTGATATTCAGATCTATCCAAGTAATTTCATTACAAGTGGTATCAAAGCTTGATCTCGGCCAAACTACGTCAAAACCCTAATTGTGAAGACTCGGCTATATCTCCAAATCGGTAGCGAATTTTTCTACAATTTTTTTGGGTTGTTGCGAAATCAATCAAGTAAGATCCTCTCCAAATTTCAAGATATTTTGACTTGTTTTGCAAAAGTTATATCAATTTTAGGGTTTTTCATAAATTTGCTCTATCGACTACAAATTGTGGAATTTTTCCAAGTTCTTTACATTTTCAAAAGAGGATAAAAATTAGTTTGAGTTTGTTCTTTAAGTTTTTTCATATTTGGCCAATTCCTATCAAAATCCCAAACCCTAAATTTTGACCTTGATCCCTAAATCCTACTATTTTGGGCATCATGGCGGGGCCTTCCACAAGAGGCAAAAAGAATCTCATCACTCTGGGTAAAACTCCAGACAAGGATGAGATAATAGTTGAGGAGTTGGAGTCAGAAGGGGTAACTACGGATTCCTCGGGCTAGGGTTTACTCCGATGGACCATAGGGTAAGCCAACTTGAGTATGATCTATAAAATCCTACAGTCTGAGATGGCCAACAAAGAAGATGTAGAAAATATTGGACAATGATTGGATGATTTCATGCAAAAACTCAATACAAATCGAAGGTCATCATCTTCTTCCAAATCAGCCACAACTCAATCATACTCATATCAACCAAGGTGGATCTTCAAGTCAAAGTAATGGACAAACTAGCTAGGGTGGATCTTTGAGCCTACCCAATCCAAATACAAATACTTTGCAGGCCCGTAACATGATGTCCAAAAGTGGAAATGCGTAAGTTTGATGGAAAGGATCCACTCAATTGGATTAACCAAATGGAGAATTTCTTTGATCTACATTAGATCCCATCGGGACAAAAAAGGTGACCATGGCATCCTTGTATCTCGAACCTGACCAATTCATCTGGTATCGATGGTTATGTGCTCAAAGGTAAAAGAATGGTCTCAGTGTCACTTGGACAATTTTTATCGAAAGAGTTGCAATTGCACTATAGTTCTAGTGTGTCAAAGAATTACTTCAGCCAATTAGCAAAGTTATGGCAAACAAGATCAATCAAGGATTATGTTCATCAGTTCCAAAACCTATCCTTACATGTGGAGAATATTACGGAAGGGAATCTAAATGACCTATTTCTTGGGGTCTTAAGGACCACATTGAGCATGAGGTGCATATGTTTAATCCAATTAAGGTTTTGATTCTATTATCATGGCATGTAGGGTAGAGGAAAAAAATTTTCCAACAGGAGGCAAATTTCACTAACATCAGAGACCATAGCACACCGACACCATCATTCCCTCACCAATTAGACTAACACCTCAACAAATTGAAGAAAAGAGAGAAAAAGGGTTATGTTTTAACTGTGACAACAAATATGGACCAAGCCATAAATGTGTTGAAAAGAAGTTGTTCTACATTGAAGGACCCAATGAAGAAGAAGAGAAGGAAGAAGATGAAGAGGTAGAGGTCATTGTTGAGCCGAGGAGTTAGGAGATCCCCCAACGATCTCATGTCATGCAATTTCGGTATTAGCACCCCCAAACCCTCAAAGTGGTTGGATTCTTAAAAAAACAGAGGGTAACAATGTTAATTGACTCGGGAAGTACTCACAACTTCATCAATCATAAGTTGGCGGTGTGCTTGAACTGTTTTTTGTTTATCCAACTCCCAAATGTCAAGTAATGATTGTTGATGGGGGTATTGTTAGTTGTTTAGGAAAATGTCATAACATTAAACTCACCATGGGAGATTACTTGCTAAATAGCCCTATGTATGCCATTTCCATGGGGGAGCAAGACATTGTGTTAGGAGTTCAATGGCTTACCACCTTGGGAACTATTGAGATGAACTTCCAAGAGTTGTTCATTGTTTTCAATCAAGGGAGGACTTTTGAACTAAGAGGATTAAGAGCAAAGTCCCCACAGTTGGTGAGCTCTCACCAAATGCAAAAATGCTGAAAAAGGTGCAGAGGGGTTTGTGGCACAACTATTTTCATTGGAAGCACATCATTCAAATGCAGTTATACCATCAAATATGCAAGTAGTTATAGATGAGCACTCAGTTGTGTTTAGAGATATGCCAAAGGGTTTGCCTCCAAAAAGAGACCATGATCATGCCATCCAACTAGTACCAGGGAGCCAACCGCCCAACATCAGACCTTATAGGTACCCATATGTGCAAAAGAGTGAGATTGAGAAGATAGTACAAGAGATGTTAGAAGTAAAGAATTATCCATCATAGTCAAAGTGCTTATTCTTCTCAATAGTGTTGGTGCATAAAAAAGATGACAATTGGTGCATGTGTCTTGATTATAGGAAATACGTATATCAAAAAGATAAGTTTCCTATTCTTGTAATTGATGATTTGCTAGATGAGTTGCATGGTGTTGTTTACTTTACAAAACTTGATCTCTATTTTGGATATATATCATCAAGAATCAAAATAGGGATGAGGATGTTCATAAAACAGCCTTCAAGACACATGAAGGCCATTATGAATTCTTAGTAATGCCTTTTGGTCTCACAAATGCACCCTCTACATTTCAAAGTTTGATGAATTCTATCTTTAAGCCATTCTGTGGAAGTTTGTTTTAGTGTTTTTGATGATATACTAATATACAACAAAACATGGGAAGAACACTTGCATCATGTAAATAAGGTATTGGAGACTCTTGAAAACATCAGCTTTATGCAAAAGCCCTCTAAGTGTTCTTTTGGAGTCAAGGAGGTTGAATATTTGGGTCACATTGTCTCTTATGAAGGTGTTAAAGTGGATCCTAACAAGATAAAGGCCATGCTTGAGTGGAAGGTTCCAAAAACCCTAAAGAATCTCTTGCATGGATTTTGGGGCTTACAAGTTATTATCATAGATTTGTAAGGAATTATGGTAGCATAACAACACCACCATTGACAACTTTATTGAAGGACTCTTTCCATTGGAATGAGGAAGCTACCAAAGCATTTGAGAAGTTGAAGGAGGCCATGTGCACCACTCTAGTTCTAGCTACTCCAATTTTTCCAAAACATTCATTGTTGAATGTGATGCTTTAGGGTATGGTATGGGGGCAATACTCATGCAAGAGGGTCATCCCATTGCCTTTGAGAGTCATCAATTCAAAGGTAAGAATATGTCAAAACCAATTTATGAGAAGGAAATGCTAGCCATACTTCATGCAATAAAGCAATGGAGACCATATCTAATGGGCAACACTTCAAAGTAAAGACAAATCATGATAGTTTGAAATACTTCTTAGAGCAACGTTTATCATCTAAGAACAACAAAAATGGGTCTCAAAAATGTTGGGGTATGATTTTGAGATAATCTATAAGAAAGGGAAGGAGAATGTAGTTGTTGATGCTCTTTCGGAAGGATGAGTCAATGAGGCATTGTTGTGTGCCATATCTATATTACAAGAAGATTGGGTCAGGAGAGGCAAGGTCCGAATGGCGAGATGACCCAAGTACACAAAATCTCATTCAAAATCTCCACAAATCCAAGCATGTCGAAAAAAATTTGTATGGAAAGGGGATGCTTTATGGTACAAGGATAGATTATACCTATGTAAGAACTCAACCCTAAAAATAGGGTTCTATCTGAGCTCCATGCTTCTCCAGTAGGGGCATTCTGATTTTTGAAGACTTATCATCGAATCAAGCAAGATTTCTTCTGGGAAGGGCTAAAAGGGGATGTCCAAAAATTGTGGCAGAATGCATGGTTTGTCAACAAAATAAGGGTGAAACAATTAAGTCCCCAAGTCTTTTACACCCTCTATCTATTCCTAGCCAAGGGGGAAGAGGTTTCCATGGACTTCATCATAGGTTTGCCTAAATCAGAAGGAAAAAATGTAATCATGGTTGTGGTGGATAGACTCACCAAATATGCCCATTTTTGTGCCTTGTCACACCCATTTGTCGCAAGTACAATAACAACAACCTTCATGGATACAATTTAGAAGCTACATGGGACACCAAAGATTATAGTAAGTGATCGAGACCCTATATTTACTAGTAATTTTTGGACTAATTTGTTTTCATGTTTGGGTACTCAACTAGCTCGTAGCTCTTCTTATCATCCCCAGTTTGATGGGAAAACTGAGGTGGTAAACAAGTGCTTGGAAGGATATCTTCATTGCTTTACCTCAAATAAGCAAGCAAGATGGGTCCAATGGCTGCCACTTGCAAAATGGTGGTATAACACTTCTTTCCATACTTCATCTAAAATGTCTCCTTTTTGGCATTATATGGGTACCATCCACATCCATCACCTCATCCTTGAGAGGCCAGCCAAAGGTTAGAGCAGTTGAAGAGCACATTCACCACCAACAAGAGGTACTTTCTAGTCTCAAGGAGAACTTGGCCATGGCACAAAACCGCATGAAGCAACAGGCTGATCAACATCGTAGTGAAAGACATTTTGAAGTTGGTGATTGGGTTTTTGTGCATTTACAACCATATAAGCAAATGTCTTTGAAACAATAAAGAAGGATAACAAGATTTCACCTAAGTATTATGGCCCTTATCAAGTGTTGCAAAAGATTGGTATTGTAGCATACAAATTGGAACTCCCTCAACAACCAAAATACATCCAGTCTTCCATGTTTCTTGCTTGAAGAAGGTAATCGGACAAAAGGTATCAACCTAGACAGTGTTTCTTGAGCTCGATGAGGAAGGAAGAATCATCTTGGAACCGGAATGCATCCTTCAAACACGCACTAAATAATTGAGGACAAGGGTCATTACTGAGTATCTGATCAAGTGGAAGAATCTAGATAGTGAAGATGCCACATGGGAGGATGCAACATTCCTGTAGTAACATCCAAAGCTTCTCAACATTGGGGACAATGTTGCTCCAAAGGGAAGGGCATGTTACGCCCTTAATCCTATATGTTACATTAGATGTGTATGGCCGACTTGTGGCTATCATATCTTCTTATCATGTTGTATCTCTTTCATATATGTTATAATATCATTAGTGGGTCAGCCTTGGTGATGGCCATAACATAGGAATAGTATATATAGGAGTTAGAATGTAGTAGTTGATCATCATATTGAGCACTTGAGTCTTATTGTATGGTTTGGAGGTTGCCCCCTCGAAGTGGCTAAGTTATTCTACTTGCATATTGTGATCATTTCTCTACATTTTGGTGTTCTGCTCCAGTTGAATATGCTACCTGCACACAGTCCTGTAACAGGCCCATTTGGCTCCAGCAAAATATGCCGAGAATGCATCAGGCACCAACAGGATAAAGCAGGAACGCTTTGACTTCAGCCAAATCTGGTTCACATGGTACTTTCGATTTTCCTAGATAAGATAAATGAGGAACTCAGCCACCTAAAAGAGAAGCCATAACATTCTACCTTCTGGCTGTTAAGGTGAAGAGGCATTCTGAGTCTTTTGTGTCATTTTGATAATCATGTAGAAGCATAAATACGCCCATTAAGCTCATGTAAAATCATCCAAAATTGTAGAATGCTTGTACAGCCGAGTGTCAGAGTGAAGTGAGTTGTCTTCAATGAGTTTCGAGCAGAGCAAGCTTGTGAGAGCATAATAGAAGTATTGTAATAGTTCCACAATGTTCTGGGAGGCTTCATTGGAGCAGTTGGCTTGTGATTTATGCTGATTTTGATTGAGATAAGGACACACGCAGCTGTAAGTTTCTAGGATTTTCCCGCACCGGATTTCTGTAGGGTAAATTCTTGTGTTCATCTCTCTCTGTAGACACCTAATTTTGGTACGAGACTAGTTAATTGCTATGGTGCCAATGTATTTGTGTGTTTATTGATTATTAGTCCAGATTAGGCTCTTGTTGGCGTGTGTTCTTTGTTTTATTTGACTTTCAACAATTTCAAATCTACCATTTTCTTGTTGACTCCCTGTTCTTCTCTGTTTGACCTTGTCTGCTTCTTGTTCCTCTTATTCTCTCTCTTTCCTGGTTTTCAATCTCTTCCCCATTTCCTTCTTTTCTGCGCTTTTTGCCAAAAGTGTAGCACTACAGTTTTAGTCTGCCATAACCATACCGCTACAGTTCTAGTCAGCTTTTTGTTGGGCCTTTTTGACCCTTGGTCTGGGTCCCTGGGTTTTTTGTCGTTCTTTATCTTTCATTTCTGGCTATTGTGTGTTGGCTTGCACACCAATAGGGTCCTAATTTGAATTCAAGAAGTCTATAAAGCATAATTGCATTAGTGCATTAGGACAAACAATGATAAGGCAAATGATCAGGAATTTCAAGAGCATCCCTATGCCAAAAGCAGAATTCAAGCATAGAGAGGAGCATCTAGCATTTATTTGTTACAATTATTAGAGCATTGAAAGGATAAAGGTTGGGGCTAAACTGGATTATATTTGGTTTGGTGTTTGCCAAACTGTTCAAAATCCTAAGTGCCTGATAATAATGGAAGGATAACAAAGGCCCCCGTTAACACCCTCCAGTTTTTACAGGTTTCCAAGGTGTTGCAGGCTTATTAGACTTCTATGGAAGGAAAGGAGATTCCCAGCGACTCATAGAAAGTTCTGGAAAAGCAAGCAAGGTATTCTTAGCCCAAGAGCAAACGAGCATGGTCACAAATCAATCTCACGGTATCTGATAGTTGCCAGAACCACACTGCTACGATTCTGGCTGTGCCACTAAAGTAGCACTATGGTTCTGGTTGAAATTCTCCGTTTTGCCTGATTTTTCTGGGTCTACATCGCCTCACTGTTTGGACCTGTCTTCTCCTGTCTGTTTCTGAAGATTGCTTCCAGACTTGCGATTAAGTGTGTATCATTCTAAAACCCTAATTCTCTCCAGCATTTCAATTAGTTCAATTATCCTATGCTCTAGAATATTCCAAGTAACTTAAATTTCTGTAATTAGGTTTAATGTACTTCTATATTAGATTAAACCTATTTTACAAAAAAAAAGATGTGGATAGCTGTGTGCAGTTAGTTTAAAATCACTTTCGATATCTACACTCTCTTATGTGATTGATTTATGTCAGTTGCTCAATTTGTTATTATGCAACTGTTATCATAAATTCCTGCACATACAGAACAGAAACATTAATCAGTTTATATCAATATTTGGTATACTTAGTACTAAGATTTGTGTTGATGATTTAGGAATGGAATATTTACAGATCAATGCCATTGGACATTCATCACTGGCACCCCATTGGGGATTAGGCTCGCTATATTATGGTTCTAAAGAGCCATGCAATATGGATCCACCCAAGTATAGAGTGGTCATAAAACCATTTTCACACCTAAGAAAATTGCATCACTTTGTGACCAGACCTAATTACATATTGAATGTGCAAATTCTGATCCCAGTTGACCTGTGAATTGTAAGATAGTAACCTCGGTTGCCTGGCGAATTGTAAGGTTGTAACCTCAGGTTCCCAGTGAACCACCGAGTTATTCTCCCATGGTTGGGATACTACAATCAAAGTAGAGCAAGGTGATGTCAACAAACAACCAAAGTAGGTCAATGAGAATGATAATTCGATAAGATAACAGTTAAGAGTGTAAAGTATGATGAAATTACACAAATAAAATAGTGCCATCAATTTTCTATAAATCCAGTGCTTTTGCGCACTCAGAAAGAAAATGTTGTAAATCTAACAATGGATGTGAGGTTTCTGGATCAGGTAGCGTGCTAAAATTAGAATCCTTACATCCGTTGATACACTGCGAACAATCTAATCTTAGAGCAGAAATCTAGGAATGATCAAATGCCACTGGAAGGAAGAACATTTGTACATGTTTTTTCTATTTTTTTACATCCTAACTTGAACTTCAAAACATTATTTCAGTGCAAGAGATGATGTCATTAATTCATGTCGAACAAGTAGACAACAGAAATAAATAATAAAAGACTTGATATACTTTCTTTTGTTTCGGAAGTTGTAAATTTATAATGATTATGGATAGAAAGTTGTGTCATTGTGTTTAGAAAGTGCCATGTAATCTAGGAATGACTAATTTTGATTTTTCAGTTTAGAATTCGATGATTACATACAAGGTGTCAAACGGTTGTCCCACCTGACGCTCCTGACATGCTTCGACTATATGTTCTAGTTTAAACATTCATGGAAGTAGTTTTTGAGAGCTCTCTCATATTTTTCGTGAGTCATATTTGCTGCCCATGTATCTAGAGAATCTGTATGTTGCATTATTATTATGATAATAAGAATAATGCAATGTTTCTGTCCTATGATTCTATCAGTCATTACTATCTTTGTTTCTACTATTGAATCTATTGAGGTGTTTCTGACAAATATCTGCAGACCGGACAGCAGAACCAACTTCAGGACCACCATCAGTGGAGTCTTGACTGGCCAGCAACACAAATCTTGGACCATCTGGCAGTACAGATGAAGGATTGGCCAGTAGAGCACTCCTTGGGACACATGACAGATCACCTTCAGATGCACCTGATAATCCACATTCTTGATCTTGGTTATTGACAGTGTTCCAAGTTTCCTGGTCTACAATTTTGCAGATCTTCTCTTATACACATTGAACTTTCATTAAGTGAGGATGCTTAAAATTTAACATGGGCTAGACGTACTGAAATTGTTAGATACAGCAAGATAAATCTGTCTCACGCCATGCCAACAGCATTTGTTATCTTTCATCAGTGTATATTGCTAGCATTGCAGAAGGATTCACAGAGCATATCAATCTGAATTATGTAGCTTTTAATATCAGCCCGCCATACAAATTGTCACTGTTCTCAGTGGGCACCAACCGGTAAAATAATGAAATCCAAATGCAAAAGGGCCCTGCTTAAGTTCTCACTGTGCGTGGCCATTCTACAGATCTACAGATTTTGCAAGCAATCATCAAATCAAACAGCCCACCATCCCAATTGTCACTGTTCTCAGTGGGCACCAACCTGGTAAAATGATAAATCTAAATGCGAAAGAGCCCCGCTTACTGCTCACTGTTCGTGGGCATTCTACAGATTTTGTAATTACTAAATAGTCATCGAAATTAAATAGAGGCTGTCCTGTTATGTATGTTCTCAGTCTGTGGCAGATTCTCCAAGCAATTTTTATGGTCATAGACACTCATCTGTAACTGAAATTGCAATGTATGTATTTGGATGGTCTACCAGGCCATGGTATGGCACTAAAGCTGGAGCGATTGCCATGATAAAGATCCAGATTCAAACCCTGCCAATTATGCAGTCAGATGATTAAGTGGGCCCCAGCTGACAATATCTGGTTCCTATATTTGAAGGTGCACTGCCTGTTTAGTTTACCTATTTTCCTAACCAAAATAAATGTATGTATTCGACTCATGGTAGATTGTACTATTTTTGTTAGCAGTTACACAAAATAATGGAACGGCCATGTTAGAGAACATGAAGTAGAGCTTGGAAGTCCAACCACAGTAGTTTGTTTTCACATGTTAAAAATTAATCCACTTTGGGCACACGATCTTACGGTGTTGACCTTTCGGTGTAAAATTAGCCTAGATTGTCTTTTTGGGAGTTTTAGGAGTTCCCTTTTGCTCCCCTTAGCCCTATGCCAGTTATACTGATGGCGTGTTCATTTCCAATTGACCTATTTTAGTCATCCATGGATATTAAATGTAATCTCTTTTTCTTTATTCCTATGTCTATGAGTGTGAGCATGTTCTGTATTCTATCTGGCCAATAGTATATCAGATCCGTTAATGGTAAACATGATATTAAAATTCCAGAAGCCGAAGGCTAATGTGTACTCTATAAGATCTCCACCCGTGAAAAAATGCATAAATGTCTAATGAACTTAATGTAATTTTATGTATAGACTCTTGTGGAGGATGCCGATGAAATAATTAGTCATCAAGGAGGCTAAAACTTGAAAGGTATATTCGACCCGTGGTTGAAATGCAATTGGTTTGTAGACTCGCTCAAAAAGCAAGTTCCAAGTTTAATCCCCAAGTCAAGCCCTATCCATTCTGAATATTCATAGAGTATTACAAACAAAAAGGTAAACATATCACAATTGTAGGTGAATTAGCAAAGTTTAATTTATACTCAAGCTTGGTCATGAAGATGAAATCTAGGAGTACAAATTTTGAACAATATATAAGGTAAATGTTGAAAAAGACATATTGGGCTTCCGCAAGGGGTCTCATATGTGATTGGCGAAATCAGGTTTACTTCTGAGCTTGGTAATGATGTTGAAACTCAGGGGTAAAAGGTATTTTATACTAACAGCAAGGAATCGAACTTAGGATCTCCTGTGCATGTTGGAATGTCTACCACCTATCCACCTAGCTACTGGGCCTTTGTGGATATGGGCTACTTCTTTGTTTGGAGTGTGGTCTATATAGAAGATTAATGGATAAAACAGAGAGGGCATGGTGGGTCAGTTTGGTTTGTCCAAGAAGTCGTGGTGTAATGGTAATGGAGTCACTGATAAGAAAAACCCAGATTTAAATCTCTAACCTTGATAAAACAGCTCATGGCTACAGGGGAGATGTAAGATGTTGCAGTGCAAACATTATGAAGTACATTGCAGTGTGACCCACCTTTACAAATCTTAAGAAGACAGTCAAGTTTTATATATGTATGTATCAGTTCTGAGGTTTTGGGTGTTTCAAATTTCGCACTAATTCACAACTAAAATGATAATAATCTCCCTTTTTTAAATCAAAGCAACCGTATAAGCAAAAGACCGACCTTGAGAGGGCGAAGTTGTGGCAGCGAAGGGCAATGTCTGGCTGGCTTCGGTTCCCAGGGCGCGTACCATGTGACCTGCTGCTCTCTTCTTCCTCTCTGAACAGACCAAGTTACAGCTCCTTGCAGAGGAAAATGCTGTAAAATTGCAGATATCTAATTTGGATGAACATACATGGCTAGGTAATGTTAGCCCAATTGGGTGCCTGGGACAAGGTAAAGCGGATGATTCAGAAGGGTTGCAGAAAAGCACCCTGCTTAACCCTGCCATATCCACCACACAGAATGTTACGATGAGGGAGCCTTTTGAAGCAAACGTGTTTCATTTGATTTGACCTTCACCAACTTCGGGGATGTTTGGTGCTGAGTTGTTGTGCGTAGGTAGCTTCAGTGGTTGTGGGACCTGAGGATTACAGTCGGTCCACCTTTTAGCTGTAGAGTCGGACTCGGGAACCCTCCCACATAACAACATAAAACTAGCAATTGCATTGGTGTTACAAACTAGCAATTGCACATGAGTCGCAAGTTACGCCGGGAGGAATGTAAATATGCAGCGGGGCTAATGGAGCATACAAATTTGTACTGTTTACGCCCCAAACTCGTAGTAGCCCTGTATCACAAATATTTGTACTGTGCGTTATATTCAGATTTGTTTTTTTGTTTTATTGGCAAATATTAGAGGTGCACTTATCACAAATATAAAAGTTTTACTTTTTAGAACAATACCTTCTGTCGTTGATGGTGTGCTCAGCGGGGGTGTGCCAGTGGCCTTGGTTAAGCCTGTATATTTTCCCCTCTATTTCAATATTGTTGCCACTTGTTGTCCATTTTATCTGATTGCGCATCACCAAAATATTTCAATAATCACAAAAATCAATATTTCAATAATCACCAATATATCGATGGGAGATTGGTTTTGGTCGTTCCCACGGGCACTCCAGTTTTGATGCAGTTCTCCTAGGAGCTTTGAAAATCCTCCCGACTTTCCAAATGACTTTGGCAACTCTTTACAAAATTGATCACCATAAAAGTTCCAACTCATTGAATTTGGCAATGTTTATAATTCTGGATAATTACTACAATCACAATAATCCAAGTTGAGTGCCCAGAGATTTTCCATACAACATATCCAGCTTGGCACTGCAAACCCAATTAGCCTTTTCTTGGGTGCATAGAATATTGTAGAATGTTCCAATTTAAATTGATTTGCATGGGTTGACATGCGCTAACTTGTTGGCCAAGCATCCAAATAGCCTTTAATCTGTTATGGCCTTTCGTAAACATTACAGACCATTGTCATTACTGCATAACAACATTCCTTTCAAATGATATTTTTGTAGATTAGCCAACTGATAAGGAAGCCAAACAATTCACTCTATCTTTGAGTGGCCTATGCTCCTCATTATTACTCTGTGACGGACAAACGCCAGTCAGCTGACGGTAAACTACAAAACAACTATAAACACTTATGTCGAAGAAATAGGCCCCTGGTCACATGAGGGGTCGCATCTTTACCAACTGACCACAGGATCCCTTCTTCCATCCTTTTCAATTGCAATTCATGGGTAACACTGAATCGTATTTCCTGTTGTTGTGTCATATAAGAAACATTTTCTAACCTTAACAACCTGTCATCCTCTTTAATGGACAATAAATAAATCACAGCATTCACAAAGAGAGCAGATTTAATATTTTCTTTAGCACACGATCATACAGTCCAAAAAGTAGATACAATCAGAATGTTAGATATTATTATAGGAAATATCTAAAATTTGTGATCATACAATCCAAAAAGTAGATACAATCGATTGTTAGATATTATTATAGGAAATATCTAAAATTTGTGGATATCTACCATAGTAAATATCTAGGATTGTAGGAAAATATCTAAAATCCGGCAACTTACATTAAAGTTAAGACAACAAATATTGGAGCCACCGGAATTTGACACTTTCCAGCCAAGCCATCTTCAAAGGTGGACGCCTATCGCGAATTACCCTTCGAGAATCTAAATATTTATATATTTATTGTGGCATACGAGAAAATAATATTGTCGAAAAAGTATGCTCGAAAAATATTGCCATATTTTGACACTTTTCAAAGAAAGACAACTTCAAAGTGGATGCCTCGCCCGAAGTAGCAATTGCATATGAGTTAGAAACCATGCCATAAGGGTTTGTTAAGAAGTTAGTATGTGATTCTATTTTAATGTTAATAGGGTAAATAATAGAAATGTATTGTATGAGATCGCTCTCCTTGAGTCATTTCGTCTTATAGTTTGTGACTTGTATGTGCTTATAAATTTTATATATGTTTATATGAGTATTAACAAAAATAAATATGATGTCACGAAGAGATGCCAATGAATAATTCTCGGATGATGAAAACATGTCAATGAGTAAAGTTCCTTTTCCTTTTCGTGAATAAAATTCAAGGAACTTCAATGTCTTTATGAATGAGTTGTCTCAATTGAAAATGTGGTGTTGATATCACGAAGTAGGAAGACAACAAGTCAAGTTTTGGTTTAAGACACATGTCCTTGTTCACCTCGCTTATGCAAATATCTCTTTGCATATAATTTACCTTTCCTTTCACTTCATTGTTATCACCTATTCATCTATCAACAAGCATCATAAAAACAAAACAATGAGAGGCGAATAATGTGTTAATTGTATAATAGATAACATCCTTAGCCTAGCCTTGGGCAATGACAATGAGGTATAGAGAATAAAATATGTCAAGTTCTACCCTATTGAAACCCAAACAAGTTTATTTTTCATAACAAAGGGTTTCACATTTAGTATGATGAAGCAAACACAAAGTCCTTCAGTAGTGGTTACTCTAGTTGGAGACCTCGAGTGGTATCTTGGAATGGACTTGCAAGCTCATTGAATTTTTATGCACCCTAATCTTGTAGAGTTGTTTTTTCCGACTTGCATTGGTTGGATTTCATATAGGAGTAAAAACATTCCATGCTTTTTACAAATATATGAGGGACTTCACCAACATATATAATTCAATTTCCATTTATGAATCACACAGATAACAAACTTGATGGTCATCAAACACCTGTCCAAACCAAGAGAGGGGTCTCCATGCATGGAATTGAGGATGACCAAAGCACTTCCAAATGGAAGTGGGATGAACATCACATCAAAATACAAAACATATTATGCACTCAACTCTCAACAACTTTAATTATCAACATAGTGGGAGATATTTCATGCCCATATTCCTATACCATGACAAATGAAATTTTCGGACTGCTTTTAAATTGTCGTGTCTAAACAATCAGAACTCAAGAAAAATGATAGGATTCGACCAATCTTTTCCACAAAATGTAGCTAGAAACTACAATTTTATAAGACACGAAAAAAAGTCCTTCAAAATTATCATTAGCATCAAAAATTGTTTACAAAATTGGGGTTTTTTAAATTTATAATAGGAAACAATTTGAAGGGCTCAAATTTTTTTGTGAAATGAGTTGTCTCAGTTGTAAATTTGAGACATGGTGAACCACCAATTTAGATTTTAAAGTGTTGCTTCCTTATTTGAATGCCATTTATATATTTTTTGGCTTTGTCACAACAATCGAGAGCAAGTCAATTGAAAATCTAGTATGTGGCAAACTATTTATCCTAAATTTCACATTTTCTCCATATTCACACTCTCACATCGCATGTCGATTAAAGAAATCTCCATTTCCTTCAAACATATTTCTTTGCATATGAATTTTCCATTCTTTTACATCCCACTCTACATTTTACATCTATCACAACAATTTGACCTACACAAACTAGGAGGATGTCAGGGAAAGGTCATGTCAAGTTTGAATTTATAACTTCCAATTGTATTACCTTAAAAACTTAAACAAGGCCTTTTCAATAATCTCATTTCATGTGTATCCATTTTGTGCATATCCTACAATCATTGTGAAAGTGTGTTTTATTGATGGATTATGTCAACCAATTTGCATGCCTTTTGTATTCTTCCACAATTTACAAACATATGTATACAAGGAGTCATGGCTATGATATTTGATGAATTATTTAATTCCCTTTCTAAACAACTCATCTTCTGTAATTTGTTGAACCATTTGAATCCTTGTACTTGTATTTCCCTGTTATATTACTAAGACATTTCATTATAACCTAAACTTATGGCATGAATATTAATTAATATAGTTATTACTAGTTAACTTTATTTTGTGGTATTGTGAGTACGCATTTATTCTCTTGATTACAATAAGGTGTTTGAATGATGTTTGTATGATGTCAACCTTGTTTGCAAGAAACTTGTTATATACAAAGAACTCAGACGCATCAAAGGTCCCGTCTACAACAACACGTCTCAGCCCAAAGGAAGATCACCTACAACAAAAGGACTGTCCCACAAAGAACTCATCCGTAGTCAAAGGAAGATCACTTACAAAGAAAGACACGTGATTATGAAGAACTCTTGGAATGTGAAGGACGAGACTCCAATCTTGTACATGTCGTGGAAGAGGCAATCACAAACTGGAACATGAGAACTAAAGATAACTCAACTCTAGATCTGATTATTCATTGCAACTAAATGAGGAAGTGATTGATTGAAGTCGTGATGTGAAAACTAATTAATTGAACTGATCGGTTGCTTAAGATTATGTGTTGAAATTTAAACACCGTTGATTAATTATGTTGCATGCATCGAATCTCCAGATGATCTATTTGAGATATTTTACTTGTGAAGACTACTAAAAGTTTCAAGCAAAGCCAAACTAACAAGACTAAGACCACATAGTCTAATTGCGCAAATGCTTATCAATCAAACAATAGCTACATCAATGATAAAAGCTTAATGAAATGCTAACTAACATGAATATAATTCAAACCTAGCTAAAACATGCCTACTAATATGTTCAATTAACTAACATAAACCTAAATAGATCTAGGAGCAATCAAATTGGGAGTTGTTGCTACTCCAAGGAAGGTGAGATGGTCTCTCCAATAATGACTACAAGATCATATTGGATACACATCTACTAACCCCATTAAAATACTTGAGGCAAGTATTGAGCTTGGCTATTAATCATATTTCTTATATGATATGCAAATCAAAAAATGGTGTAAAGTTTAAAGATATGTGGTTAGTCCTTTTATAGTTTTTCCTTTGAGGAAAACTTGCATCTTGGTGCATGTGGGACTAAAATTACAAAGTAGATTAAGAATTGATAATCATGATTAAGGTTTGTTAATCATGATTAGTGAATTAACAAGTGATTAGGATGTGAGGAGCCTTAATCAACCACTTAGGGTCAATTAGGAGGCTAGGATAAGCTTTTGAAGCTTTTTGAGATGTTGTGGAGGGAAGTGGGGTGATTTTGAGTGGTTGGAAGAGGGGTTTAAGCCAATAATAGGGTATATTGACCAAAACAAGGGTAAAATAGGCTTAATTAGCTAATAATCGCTAATTGTCTGTTTGGAAGAGGATTTTGACTTACGATTTGTCATAAAGTGGCATCCTAAATGTACGAAAGAGGTTAGGTAATCAACAAAGCATTGTTAATTGACCAAAATGGTAAGAAACATTAGTTAATTAGTGGAAATCACTAATTATAATGGAAATGGTAAGAATGAGAGTGATTTGTGTGCTTTTAGCAATAAGATTGCAAAAGCGGAATTTAGGTGTCTACATTTGCCCCTATTTGAGGTGAAGTAAGTAACTTCACTTCAAATATAGTAGACAAGCATAAAGCAAGTAATTTTTGAAGAAAAATTAGTAGATGAAGGATGCCCCTCGAGTGTTGATGGGGTGATAGAAGAAGTCAATCGATGATAAAAAATATGATCGAAAACAGATAGAAGAAATAGGACATGGAATAAACATGATTGTTTATTGCCCCAGGTGATTTGGAAGAAAAATTAGTAGTGATAAGAAATGATAATGGAGAATATAGGACCAACCCAATCTTTGCATCTAATCTTTCAATAAGCAAATTTGTTTCATCACGTTGCCCTATGATCTACATCATCGACCTTTATTAAAATAAACAAAAGTGTAAAATAACATGAAAAGCTAAATTACTAACATTTGTTCATTGTTAAAAATATGTAACTCCATGCAACATACATAATGTAATGTAATATGAGAAAGTAAAACAATGCTTAAATCCATGCAACATACATAATGCAATGCAATACGAAAGTAAACCAACGAACCTAACGGAGAAACAAGTACAATCACATATACTCGAACAAACAACGTTCAAGACAGTTGCACTATTATTATTTTTTATCAAGCTTCAGTTCTCGAATGTTCGTGTTGTAATGACAAGGGTTAAAAATGGTGCCTTAAGCAAGGATACGTGCAAGGGGAGTAACAGAGGACATAAGTAGTCCCATGGAAAGCATTTGTGCACTATGACATGGTCTCCTGCAACTCTCACTATCATGCACCTGAGTACCGACATAGTAAGCAAGTCAACTTTGTTAATGGAGGTAGATCACAATGATCTCCAAGTCGTTTAAGACAAGAACGACCTTCCAACAGGCTAGTCAGCCTCACGCGTCGCTAAATCGCTGGCTAGCTATGAGCAAGAACCTAAAAAGATGTTTTTGTAGGACAAATTTTGATGTTCGAGGACAATGCATTTGATACAAAGCATTGTGTGCATGTTTTTACCAATTTTGAAAAAAATGAATTTTTACAATTTTTTAGATTTTTAATGATTTTTCCAAAAAAATTAGGGTTTTTTATTGTTTTACCAATTTATTTTGGGTTTTTTTTTTTGAAACATATTTGAATGTTTTTTTTTTTTAAACATAATTGAATGTTTTTATTTTTTTATTTTCAGAATTTTTCTAAGCTATGTATAGGAAATGAAAAAACGTGGATGCCCCAATGACAGATGGGATGTACAAGGGCAGAATGCCAATGCGTATGTACAAAAAGTGAAGATATGAAATTTCCCCAAATCGTTAGCTGGGAATTTATAAAGGCAAACTCTTCACATGTAGAAGCCAATCAAGGCCAATATAGATAGGTTCAACATGATGATGAACGTAACCCATAACGTGCTAAGAAGGAGCAAGGATGCCCCCAACGTAAACTGGCCAAGAAGCACATGATAGAAAGAAGTGGAAGATTATTTTTGAGAAAGGGGACAAAGGTGCCCACAAACATGGAAAAAATGCAATATTATACACATGGATGTTCTAAAAAAGTAGAAAAACAACATGAATGTGAATGAATGTAGCTTAGAAGCCTCATGATGAAGAAGTGATTAGCCAAAGGCACAAATCATGAGACAAGATATAGACTAAAGTAAGAGTTTGAACAAGGTCAAAAAAACACTTGGTAACATACTAATCATGTTTTCTCATAGAGATCTAGTGTGTGCACATGGAAATTTATTACCTCTTGGAGGGAAGATTTGATAAACAACAAGTGAAGACACCCTAGCCAATGTGTAGGAATGATTTATTTTTCAAAGTTGATTTTTTTTTTTGTGAATGGATTGTGGAAGGAGAGTCGTACATTTCTCCGCTGCCAGCCAAACGTCCATAGCCCCGATGGAGATGCATTTGATTCTAATCGCAACATTTCTCTACTTCCAGTCAGGCATCCATAGCCCCGGTAGAGATTATTGGAAATACCCCAAGAGAGAGTTATATATCAATTTGCTTTTGCTTTTAGCTTTGGCTTTTTGATTTGATTGATTTTTTTTTCGCTTTCTGAAAACTTATTTCAGCTCTCTTGTTTGACAAGGGGTTAAGAACCACTGATGGCTTGATGGAAGGAGGTGGAAGTGCTTGTGATGATGACATTGGCTAGTGTCAACAAATATGTCCAAAAGTTCTTCGCAACAAGTTTTTTAGATGTTGATTGTGATAGGATCTCTATGAGGTCAGTCGTTCTTTAATTTACCAAGGTGATGAAAGACCAAGGCCAAATGGATACCATAGAGGTAAATGTCGCAAAATGCATGCAAATTGGCTAACCAAAATATCATCAAAGGGATGAAAATGGTAGGAAGACTTGCAGAAGAAGAGCAAGAAAGGGAAGAAAGAACATCCATGTGTATTCAATACTAGATTGCAATGTTTGATCTTTACCTTTGATATTTTTTTGAAATGTTTTTTCATTTTTTTGTTTTTTTGTTTTTTTTTAAAGTGGGACCAACAAGGTCACTTGACATGATAAGATCTAACAACAATGTTAGCGATTTCCTTGATAAGGAAGACTAGGTGTGTTTGCTTATCAAGATTCATATTATCCCGATCTCGATGATCGTGGTGAGTTCATACTCAACAAATGACTTTTATTATAAAACATGGATTTTGTGTGTGAGAGCTTAAAGTCCCTATCCGAGGTTTATGCACTTTCAAGTCCATACTTGATGGTTACATTGATGTGCATTTTTGAATCATGTTTGATTTTGAACTTTATGATTGTTTGAATTTTTGGGAGCTTTGGAGCTCTTGAAGTTTTGATCTTAGCTTGATAAAGAAACTATTTGGGTTTCCTATAAGCTAATACGTGACTTGTATGATCCCGAAGTGGGAGAAGAAAGTGGACATTTAGACTTGATGTGAGAAATGACAGTGGGCTTGCCACAATCATTGATAGAAGGACAATGTGATGGATGTGAAGGGTACAATCCAAGAATTGAAGAGGATGGGATACTCAGGAGGTGTCCCGTGAGAATGAAGATAAAGGACTACCCAGGTGTGGTCCCGAGATTGAGATGAGGGGACTACTTAGAGGTTTCCCATAGATAGAAAATGATGGGATACTAGGACATGGCCCAAGAATTGAAGATGAGGGGTTTTAGGATGTGCCCCAAGTATAGAAGAGGATGAAGGATACCAGGAGGTGTCCCATAGACTGAAGGTGAAGGGCTACCTGGAGGTGTCCCATATATGGAAGATGATGGGCTACTAGGATGTGGCCCAAGAATCAAAGATGGGGGTAGGATGTGCCCCCAGTATAGAAGATGAGGGACTACTAGAACGTGGCCCCAAGATAGAAGAAAATGGGCTACTAGAAGGTGAGCCACAAATAGATGATGAAGGGCTACTGGAGGTGCCCCACATACGAAGCAGATGATGGGCTACTGGTGGAGACCTAAAGTGAGAAGCGAGATGATGGGCTACTAGGTGGCGACCCCAAAGTGAGATTGCGATGGAGGAATC
The DNA here is from genome assembly GCA_018340775.1 of Taxus wallichiana var. yunnanensis. Taxonomy (NCBI): domain Eukaryota; kingdom Viridiplantae; phylum Streptophyta; class Pinopsida; order Cupressales; family Taxaceae; genus Taxus; species Taxus wallichiana. Next base: position 1,751,750 of record CM031238.1, read on the forward strand.
TTGATAGATAAAGAAAGATTGGGTAATGAGAAGATAGGTCATGGATCAATACCAGACCCAGGCATTTCATCACACAATGAAGAATGTGAAGATGAAAGAATAAGAGGAGGATCAAGTTCAATGATCCTAGGGTCTTCCTCTATTGTTGTTCGAAAAGTGGAAATAACTTGTTCCCCACACAATACGCGAATGTATCGAGGTCTAAAGAGAATTCTTGCGTGTGATCCTCTAGGGAATGTCATCGTGTGACCCCATGATTTCTGTGATTACTTCTTCATTCTAAAATGAATCAATCGACATGGGTATTTGTTCTTCAACCATGGGAGGTTAACTAGAAGAAATGGGTCCAATTGGTGTGGAAGTTTGAGAAGATGATGACTCAAGAGACGAAGTAGATTTGGATCTAGATGTCTCACGAGTAGAAGAAGATGTAGATTTAGAATTGATTGGCATTGGTTTTCCTAGAAGATGAGGCATATTTCGGGAAACAATTAGGATCATGTAGAAAATCATCATATGATTGTGACATAGGAGTTTTCTGAGGTGTTTGCAATGTATGTGTCGACTTAGATGATTACGACATAGGAGTCGTCTTAGGAGGTTGTGACATCGGAGTCGACTTAGGAGATTGTGACATGGGAGTCGACTTAGAGATTGTAACATGGGTGTTGTCTTAGAATAATTTGGATTCACCTTGATCTTCGACGGAGGAAGAGGTTGTTGAGTGACTGAATAAGGTAGGTTCTACAAAGCAAGGGAGGACCGCGACTCAAGAACCAAATTGATGTTTGATTGATGGATCTTGGAGCCGCACATATATTTAAAGGAAGATTTCATTTAGGTGACTGATAAGGGGAGTCCTGCAAAGAGAGGGAGGAATGTGACTCAAGATTCGAATGAGGTGAATAGATTTGATGAGAATTTTCAGAAGACCGATGTGAATCCAAAGAATCAAAAGAATAGTTTGGATTGAAATCAGAAAAAGAGTGGGGGAAACCCAAATAATAATTTGGATCAGAAGCATCCAAACCATACCACCGACTATGAGATGAAGGTGGGGAACAGGGTACCTAATCGGGTTCTCTAGCGCGAAGAACCAAACAAGGTTTACCCCTTTGATGGGAATGCCAAAACTTTGATTCCTTAGTGTCATACGTATAAGGAACCTCACGATAGTTGGTCATTGTTGGCGTTTGTGGATACAAATGCCTAGACTTAAATAGTGTGATTTAACTTCTTCAATTGGAAGGAAATCCTATGTCAATTTGGGTAGCACAATGACAACCAGCTAGAAGACACTTTGACACAATTTTCACGATCTAATAAGGTTTGGACAACAAGTTTGGAAGCATAACTGTCAAAGATGATAGGACATGTTTTCAAAAAGGGATTGGTCCCTAATTTTTGATACATCATCCTTGTGACAAGAGGCAAAAATGAACAAGGTTTCTCTAAGCCCTAGATAAATTTTTTTCAGTGGTAACAATGCTAAGTCGTCACAAAGAATGGTTACACGAATACAATGAGTCTATATGAACCCAAAGATCAAATAATAAAGAATGATCTACCCTAACAAGTTAATACACAACAAGAGTTATCTAAGACACTACAATGACATATAATATTCAAATCCAATCACACCAAAAATTTTACTCCCTATGATTTTTCAAGATAGGTTTGAAACCAAATAGTGACAACACAATATCACCAATTAGGCCAAGTTTGAAACAAACAAGACCTAAATGCTAAGAAAGTGTTGACGCGATCCTCTAACAAGGTATACTAAAAACTAGTTTCTAAACACTAACAAAGTCTAAGTCTTGTAAAATGGACGATACAAATGTGAGCAACGTAACAATGTTATTTGGACATGTTAATCAAGCTTTGCAAGAAAGTAAGATTTTAGTATCAAAATGACGTTATAGTGATGCTAACAAAGTAACCTCAACACTCACAAAAATCAAGACAAAGCTAGGATGTAAAAACTATGTCTAAGTATATCAAGGAATTACTATGCATGTGAGCAACGTAACAATACAATCTAGAGATTTAGGCCAAGTTTCACAATGGAAACAAGACATAAATATCACAATTGTATGGCTATAATGCGAGCAACGTAATAACTCAAAAGAAGCAATGATAAGACCACCTAACTACAATGTGATAATAAGTCTCAATATGGGTTTTGAGACAAGAGGGGCTACTAAAACTTGATGACATACCATTCACACTTTTAACTCTTACATTTTGGAATCAAGCAACCCGGTCATGCAAGAAGACTAAAAAGTGGTGGACATGATTATTTCTATTAGGTATATGTATATGTTTGTTCTTCATTGTCTCCAAATGAGCAACAAGAAAACAAAGGAGTAGACTAAGTGGTGATGAAAAATACTTGGTGTAACTTTGGCAGAGTTTTCTTTGTCTTAGGACAAGTGAAAACTAGGACAAAGTAACACTAAATATATTTCATGATGAAATGTCACGCGGTTTCAACTTTAAGAGATTCTTTCCCTTGTTCAAAAACAAGAGTTTGAATCTAACAAAGTTGTCACTTTGTGAGAGCTCTCAAGTATAACAACTAAGACAAAATTGGCTCCAAGCCGACAAGATTTCCTAGGGGTTCTCTCTCTATGTGTCACAAGATATCTCTACAAGCTCGATTTACCAAAAAGTCACACTGACTAGTCTTGGAGTATCTCGGCTTTACTTTACCCCCTTCAATACAATGAGCATAAAAATGCATTTAGTTTTATTTTCACTGGGTCGCAATGGAAATAACTTTGACTCTAATCTCACCAAGATGTACTAATCAATTGGGTAGTTGGAGCACTTTCCCATTTCGTTCACAAGGTTCCCTCTTGTGTGAACTACTTTGGGGTTCCTAGAGCATTCCTCTTATTTTCTTAAGGCTTATACCAAAGGAAGTTTCTCCTAGTTAAGCGGATGATCCGTAGCTCTTAACCGAAACCTGCAATACAATGTTTTGAATGGTGTGTTGGTGTATTTTCTTATCTTTTGGATTAAGTAATTTGGTTTAGATAATTGTTGGCAACCTACAACACACGTGAATGTTAGAGTTTAAGTCCTCCTTTCTTTGGAAAGCGTTAGGTCCTTCACACAAGTAGTTAGTAGTTCGAAAAGATATACAATAACATAGAAAGAGGGTTAAATTTTGCTTTTGATTCTCAAGATCATCCAAGGACGCGAGAGAAGAGCATACACAACAAGTAATCCAACTAGATAGCAATAAAAAGCTTCATAAATCAAACAACCACCATAAAAATTTCTAAATCTAGATTTATTCCCAATTAATCCTAGTGCTTTTTAATGAAAGACTAAAGTTGTTTTTGGTTCTCAAGATCATACTAGGTGCAAGGAAGATAATACACAAACTTTAGCTTTGGTTATTTATAAAAATGAAATATTTTAAACTAAAAGATCATATACATGCCAAAATGAAAGTTTATTCCCTTAAGCATAACAATGAATGATGATTTTCCTACTTACTCCAAATTAGTAAAAAGTGGTTTAGAGGTGCTTTTGATTCTCAATATCACATAAAGTGCAAGAGAAGAACATACACAACCCTATTCCAAACTCAAACAAAATCACTCATCAAACACTAGGCCAATTTTATCAAAAACCTTTATCAAACCCTAAGGCAATTTTGTTATAAATATTGCTCTAAAATCAGAAAATTGATAGTAACAACAACTAAAATCCCTATAAAAATGACAGGAATACTAAAAACAAGATATTGAAATTTTTAACTTTGAAGCAAGTTTACCTGAGTGCACAACGCACATTTTTATGCACAGTGCATCTTATAGAGCATGGGTGCGAGATCTTGAAGCACATGCTCATACATTCATGCACAAGTGCACCTCTGTCAATTTTGCACAATCATCTATGCACATGCGCGTCTAGAGAGGTGTAGGCACAAAATTCGATACACATGTGCAAGCCACACACAGAGGGCAAAAATATAGTGATGCACAGGCACAAGTTTTGATGCACATGCGCACCTTTGATGCACATGTGCAAGCCTTCCTGTAGGTGATCAAAATACAACTTTTGACAAGGAATTTTTGAAAAAGATCAAAACTTTGGCTTTTTGAGGGAATTTTGACAACACTTTGCCTCCTTTTATCCTGCAAAGAACATGAAAACATAACTTCTACTACTAATCTAGTTGAAACAACTATCTAGCTTGAAAATTGATCTACAAAACTTTGAAAATTACTCTAAAAACTTGAATTTAATCTAAAAGCTGAGAAACTAATCTAAAAGCTTGAAAGTAATCTAGAAAGCTTGAAACTACACTAGAAAACTTGAAACTAAACTAGAAAACTTGAAATTAATCTAGAAAGCTTGAAATGAAAAACTTTGAAACTAAGTTAAAAAGCTTTAAAAATGAATGCAATGGGGTAAATTTCCCACCTGGGTGTGCCAAATGAAGACTACTAAAAGTTCCAAGCAAAGCTAAACTAACAAGACTAACACCACATAGTCTAATTGAGAAAATGCTTATTGAATCTAACAATAGTTACATCAATGATAAAAGCTTAATGGAATACTAACTAACATGAATATAATTCAAACCTAGCTAAAACATGCCTATTAGTATGTTCAATCAACTAACATAGACCTAAATATATCTAAGAACAATCAAATTGGGAGTTGTTTCTCCTCGAAGGAAGGTGAGATGGTTTCTCCAACAATGACTACAAGATCATATTAGATACTCATCTACTAACCCCATTGAAAACTTGAGGCAAGGATTGAGCTTGGCTATTAATCATATTTCTTATATGATATGCAAATCAAAGCATGGTGTAAAGGTATGTGGTTAGTCCTTTTATAGTTTTTACTTTGAGGAAAACTTGCATCTTGGTGCATATGGAAATAAAAGAACAAATTATATTAAGAGTTGATAATCCTAATTAAGGCTTGTTAATCATGATTAGTGAATTAACAAGTGATTAGAATGTGAGGAGACTTAATCAACCACTTAGGGTCAATTAGGAGGCTAGGATAAGCTTTTGAAGTTTTCTAAGATGTTATGGAGGGAAATGTGGTGATTTTGAGTGGTTAGAAGAGGGGTTTAAGCCAATAGTAGGGTATTGTTAATGCGAAATCATAGCACCCCCAAATGAGTTCTACAGTCTACTTTTCTAAGGCAAACTCATTTGGTGTGATTTGCATAACATTGGACCATCTCTCAAGCTGTGGGACTTGCGGACTTGAGATGGCCCTCCGGAAAAAGTCATCTTCTTCTTCCTGATCCTAATGCTAAACTACTCCTAATGTAGAAATGACGACTATCTACTCCTAATCTAAAAATTCTAAGGGACCAAGGAGAGAGAGAGCTTGAAAATAAAGAAATCCTACACTATAAAGGTGATAACACCAAGAAAAGGGAACTGTTGATCACAAACCCAAGTGCCTGAAATGGAGAGAGGTGAGCAATGGAGAGGATGGATAGATGCATCACAGACCAAGGATAAATTTCACACAGAACACCATTTCAAACCCCTTAAACACAGCTCCCAAAACCTAGAATGGACATTAGAAATATGCACAATATACCTTGCAATGGTGAGAGGCGAGAAGAGACAACAAAATGAGCAAAGGATGGACAAAATGCATCACGAAACAGATTTTATTGCTCCAGGAGTTCACATAGTACACCATTAATGGGAAAGAGGCAAGAAAATTCCATTACAAAGCCAAGGGAGGAGGCTTAAACTCCACATTCGACCCTGGAGAAGAAAGAGAGAGGGGGGCAAGGAAGAAGAATGAACAACAACCCTTTACAATGAATCTTGCCCCTATATTTATAGATTTGATCGGAGAGAAGAAAGAGAGAGGAAGCAAAAAAAGTGGGTTGAAGCTCAACCACTGTTGTTAATGCTTCAGATAAAATCTGCCCCCAAATTTGTCTTTACTGCATCAATCCTTGGTTCGACGCCTTGAAGGAAGAGGAAATGATAGAAACAAATCAAATTTGATCTGGTTGTTGAGACAGATGGATCCTGTATTGAAGGCCCAAAGACATTTCCTCAATTTTCCTGGTGAGGCCAAGATATTTCCAACGACATTAGATTTACAATATTTCAAGCCACACAGAGCCAAAGATATGCCCCTTCAAAGTTTGTATTAGATCCATACGAATGGACGGGGAAAACAGTTTGAAAATGGGTCCCCCTTTTGAGATGGGACACGTGGCAGCCAGATTAGAGAAAAAATCGGGTTTGCGGGTCCATAATTTACCTTTTCCCCTTTCGCGAAACACAAAACTCAGAAAACCCCACGGCCCGAAGCTCCGCCTTTTGACTTTGCTTGACCATTTGCCCCTGCCTCCATTTCATCCTGAGACACGTGGAGATGCAGCGCTTGTTTGAGATTCTCTTTTGGATTCACCTTTGGAGGAGTGCCATTAGGACATGTGGTTCCCTCTGCTGGCTCTTCCATACTTAGTCGATTTTGGATTCTTTCCTGAACGGTTTTGAGCCCAAAGACCTTGGATCCTTGCCATTTTTCCTTTCTTGCTCCCGCCTCTCTTGCTGATCTACCCCTTCTTCTTTAATCCTATAATTTCATTTTTGAGTCCTCCTCGACCCTTTAAAATAGATTTAAGACATGAAATGGCTTGATAGAGTCATTTCTTCTATTTCTTCTTGTGAAGGGTCAAATTTTACTTTTTCGTGCCTCTGTTTTCACTTTGTCCGGTTACGGAACTCGAGCTCATGGGTCTAAATCATTTCCCTTCATGTTTTCTTTATGTGTAAGGCTTGTTCTGACCAAACTTTCTAGGGGAATTTGGGATAACAATTTGGTGACTCACGAGGACATCTGCCTGCTAGATGAAGAGACCAGTGGCCTTGAAGCATCCATTGGGCATGGAGTCTGTTTGATAAACATGAAACTGATTTGGACCTTTGAAGGTCGATCCTGAGCCCACTATGAGCCCGACATCGTATGCCTTTTCTATGTTTTGTCTAGACCACAGTCTGCACTCTCAATTTTCATAAGGAAATCTTGGAAATGGAATTTCTGAGAGTAGAAAATTATTTTAACTCTAGGACTTTCATCTATCCCTAAAATGGATTGTTTTGAAATGACTTTAGTTCTTTATGCATTTTTTTCTTTTTGAATTTGCAACTATTACAAGCAATCGTGAATCTTTACTGTTGTAAATAGTGAAGAGCCTAGCCTTGTGCACCTCTAGAGAAATGTGAACAAAACTTATATACAAAGACCAAATCATACATGCCTCAAATGAGACATGCAGAGTGTGCATAAGCACTTCTTCTGCTGAAACAAAGTCTACTCCTACTCCTACACTAACCAGAGAGAAAGAATGCTAAACAAAGCCTGCTACAGGCAGGGAGAAGTAGCTTCCCTTTCTCAAGAGGGGCAGCCATGCAAATGATTTGACACTAAATATAGCTGCCTGTATGAGTGAAAAACTGACAATAAGCCGGTCCTCCACCCAAATCATCAAGGTATCAACATTAATGGAAAATACCTCCTCAAGCTGACTTGCATCGACTTCTGGAGGTGTTGATGATGACCCTTGGTACTTTGATGCTCATCCTCATGCCCTGGAGTAGGCATGACTAGTTTTGGCTTCTCCCTTGGCTCTAATGAAGCTAAGTATCTGATTGGGCATGGTCTAATCCTTTGGATGTGCCCATTTCTCTGAAATTCAACTCCAAAAATGGAGTCTTCTTGTGGACCTTCTTGGGTGGATGGTGTGAGAGAGATGATGACATCCTCCTGCCTTTTCTCTTCCTCCTCCTTTGAAGAACATGGAAGATCAAGATCTTCCAACCTTGGTTCCAGAGGGCCATTATGAAGTGCAGGTTGCTATTCCTGAATGTTCTCCTCCATGGCAGCAAGCTCATGTGCTTGGGATGTGAGAGATGGAGGAAAAAATTATGTGATCTCCATGGGTTCCCCTCCATCAAGGCAATCCTCCAAGTCAGACAGGTAATTTGCCTCCTTGTTGTCTTGCTGTAGGTACTCAACCTCCTTCATGGTGTCCTCCTGATATACAATTGACTCACCATGGTTCCCTTCATCCTCAAACATGAAGTTTGAAATCTCAAACTCTTCCTCAACATCAAAGCTTGAAGGGGATGAAGTGGGAGGAAGAACTGAAGGTTCTTCTGTGGCCTACTCCGCACTTGGAGCCTCTAAAACTGTATGGTCCTCCTCCACAGCCGGAATGTACTCCTCTTCTTTTGGATTAGGAGTAGCTCCTTCCTCCCCTACTTGTGTTGTAGCTGGAGCTTCCACCACTTGCAACTTGACCTCAGCCTCCTCCATAGGCTTAACCAACAAGGGAACCTTTGAAAACTCAAATTTAGCAGCCCAACTCTTCATATTTTCTATCATTTCTTCTCTGTTGGGTTCCTCTGTTTGATGTTCTCCTTGGCTAGTTTTTGGAGTCTCTTCCCAACATGGACTTGGGAAGGAAAGAGGAGTGGTGGGTGGGGTCTCCACTAGTTGTTTCCTTGTTTGTGGCGAGGGGAAGGCATTTCTTTTGGATCTTATAGAGGGGAATTGGATTTGGAAGGGAAAAGGGCAGAGAAACTGAGGTGGGATGGAAGACTAGTAGATGGAGAAGAGGAATTAACATTTGGGGCAGCAGATGGGAAGCTTGACTCTTGCCTCTGTCGAAATGATAAAGATTGAGGGAGAGAAAATGAAAGGCAGGGAGCTAGTGATTGACTTACCCATTGACAAGGTTGTCTCGCACTTTGCTCATAAGCCCCAATGTCCTCAATCCACTGTGCAAGTTGGGGTAGCATTCCAATCATGAAGTCCAACTTCTCTTGAGGGTCTGTAATGTCTTGGAAAAGGGCCTTCCCATGGACAGGGTGCCCTGAAACCAATTTGAAATGCCTTCATTTGTGTTATGCCCCTTGATTGAACCATGCCAACCTCCATTTTTGGATCTTCTCTAGTAGACCAGCATCCTCTGTATAACTATCGCCATCATATGCGTCCCCTTGTCCTTGATAAGCTTCATAGTCAAACTGGTTTTGACACTACTCATATGGGTAAGCATAATGGTCCTAGATCTGATCATAATGTTGATTAGGAGGAGTTGGGAAATGCATTGGAGGTGGATTGCATTGTTGTAAGTGTGAGTTCCATGAAGGGAATGAAGTCATGATTGCACAACCTCATGGAATGGGAGAAAATGAAGGAGATGGAAGAAATAATGGGTGGAAATGGATGGGAAGAAGGTCTGTAACTCAGAGGATGGGTTGTTGACCAGATGGAGTCACCAGATGTGCTTGAAAGTGCCTCCAAAGGCTGAAACCTTCACCAAGAGCACATCGAACCTGATGAAGTGAAGTGGTAAGGTGCTTCAAACTTGTCCCATCGGGCATGCCAAAATTGTTAACGTGAAATCACAAAGACCCCCAAATGAGATCTACAGTGCCGCTTTTCTAAGGCGAGACTCATTTGGTGTGATTTGCATAACATTGGACCATCTCTCAAGTTATGGGACTTGCGGACTTGAGATGACCCTCCCAGGAGAAAGCTGACTTCTTCTTCTTCCTAATCATAATGTTAAACTACTCCTAATGCGAAATGACAACTATCTACTCCTAATCTAACAATTCCAAGGGACCAAGGAGAGAGAGAGAGCATGAAAATAAAGAAATCCTACACTACACAGTGATAAAGACTTAGAGAAAAGGGAAGCTGTGATCACAAACCCAACTCGCCTGAAATGGAGAGAGGTGAGCGGTGGAGAGGATGGACATATGCATCACAAACTAAGGATAAAGTTCACACAAAACACCATTTCAAACCCCTTAAACATAGCTCCCAAAACCCGGAATGGACATCGAGATATGCACAAGATATACCGCAATGATGGTGAGAGCAAGAAGAGACAATAAAATGAGTAAAGGATGGAAAAAACGCATCACGAAACAAATTTTATTGCTCCAGGAGTTCACACAATACACCATTAATGAGCAAGAGGCAAGAAAATGCCATTACAAAGCCAAGGGAGGAGGCTTAAACTCCACATTCGACCCTGGAGAAGAAAGAGAGAGGGGGCCAGGGAAGAAGAATGAACAACAACCCTTTACAATGAATCTTGCCCCTATATTTATAGATTTGATCGGAGAGAAGAAAGAGAGAGGGAAGTAGGAAAAGTGGGTTGAAGCTCAACCACTGCTGTTAATGCTTCTAGATAAAATCTGCCCCCAAATCCATCTTTACTACATCAATCCTTGGTTTAGCTCCTTGAAGGAAGAGGAAACGCGAAACCGATCGAATTCAATCTAGTTTTTGAGACAGATAAATCCTACATTGAAGGCCCGAAGATTTTTCCTCCATTTTCTGGTGAGGCCGAGATATTTCCAACGACATTATATTTACAATATTTCAATCCTCGAGCCAAGATATGCCCCTTCAAAGTTTGTATCGGCTCCATACGAATGGATGAGGAAAACAGTTTGAAAATGGGTCCCCCTTTTGAGATGGGACACGTGGCAGCCATATTAGAGAAAAAATTGGGTTTACGGGTCTGTAATTTACCTTTTCCCCTTTTTGTGAAACACAAAACTCAGAAAACCTTGCGGTCCCGAAGCTCCACCTTTTGACTTTGCTTAATGATTTTCCCTATCTTCGTTTCATCCTGAGACACATGGAGATGTGGCGCTTGTTTGAGCTTCTCTTTTTTGGATTCACCTTTGGAGGGGCACCGTTAGGACACATGGTTCCCTCTGCTAGCTCTTCCATACTTGGTTGATTTTGGATTCTTTCCTGAACGGTTTTGAGCCCGACTACCTTGGATCCTTGTTGTTTTCCTTTATTGCTCCTAGCCTCTCTTGCAGCTTTGTCCCTTCTTCTCGACCTTACAATTCCATTGTTGAGTCCTCCTTGACCCTTTAAAATAGATTTAAGACACAAAACGGCTTAACAGAGTCATTTCTTCTATTTCTTCTTGTGTAGGGTCGAATTTGACTTTTTGGGGCCTCTGTTTTCACTTTGCCTGGTTTTGGAACTCGAGCTCGTGGGTTTGAATTGTTTCCCTTCATGTTTTCTTTATGTGTAAGGCTTGTTCTGACCAAAATTTCTAGGGGAAATTTGGGATAACAGTATATTGACCAAAACAAGAGTAAAATATGCTAAATTAGCTAATAATCGCTAATTGTCCATTTGGAAGAGAATTTTGACTCACAATTTGTCGTAAAATGGTAGCTGAATGCGAAAGAGGTTAGGTGATCAAAAAGCGTTGTTAATTGACCAAAATTGTAAGAAACATTAGTTAAGTAGTGGAAATCACTAATTGTAACGAAGATGGTAAGAATGTGAGTGATTTGTGTGCTTTTAGCATTAAGATTGCAAAAGCGGAATTTAGGTGTCTACAACTTGATTTGTTTGAACTCCTAGTCAAACTTTGCTTCTCACGTTCTGTTGCAAACAAGGAATATAAAAGAGAAGGACTAATACTGAAAATTTTATTGGATGTAGTAGATTTGTAGAGAGATTAGAGAATAATGAGTAGGAAATCTATAAAGGTTGCTTTGTATGCAAATGTAATCTTCATGCCAAATTAATAAGAATCTGAGTTATGTTCAATAACTTTTAGGTACAAGCCTTAGGAGGGATTAACACCCAAGGCAGGCCCACTTGTGGTTTTCTAACCCCCTCCATAGTTTGTTGCTTTGTTTTGTTGCATGGATAGATTAGCAAGCAATTCATTCCTTTACTGTATTATGAATTTACAAGATCTGTTTTAGTTATAGTATTTGAAAGCCATTTACTTCCAATCTGAGTTTAGTTGTTTCAAGAAGCATTGTACTTTCAAGCTTTATTAGTTTAAGCGTTCTAGTGACAACAATCAATTTCCTTACCTTTTAAACGCTTTATAACTGTGCATACAACAGTGACATTAATGAAAGTTTACGTCCCTTGGTTTGATGATTAAATGACTGTAGATTAATGAATAACATATTAATTTCTGCAAGTTAATTTGTACCACCATTTTTGGCATCGTTACCGAGGATACTGCCAAGTTATAAGATTTTTGAGAGGTTTCTCATTTCCTAGAATAGTTTAGATTTTAGAAAATCCACCTCCAACCCCCACCGATTTTCATTGATTGAGTTGAGTTAGTTGATGTATGCATCGTCCAAGGGATGCCCATGGTAGATTTTTACCCAATCCATAAGTAACACATATCTCTTCATACAATTATGAGGATTCTGAAGAAGACATACTTTCCTCTATACAAGGTTTGTTGTTAGAAGATCCCTTCCCAAGTGAAAGTTCTAAAATTTGCTCCTAAGTAGTCAAACATGTCATAAGAAGTAAACCAAAATGTTGAAAATGGGGAAACTACCTTTGAGTTTCCCATTTCTAACAATGATGAGGCTACTGCTATGAAGAATATTTCTCCCTCACCTTTTCTAACTTTCATGGATCCATGACTGAAGACCCAAACACCTTTCTGTTTGAGTTTGATGTTTTATACATGAGCTATGATTATACCACCAATGCACATAAACTAAATTTATTTCCTGTTATACTTAAGGATGTAGCCTTGCGATGGTTCATGGGTCTAGGAAGAGATGTTGTTACCAATTTGACACGATGAAGGATAAGTTTCTCACTAAATACTAAGGGATTCCCATGGTAGGTTTTACCCAATCCACAAGTAGCACATATCTATTCATACAATTATGAGGATTCTGAAGAAGACATACTTTCCTCTATACAAGGTTTGTTGTTAGAAGATTCCTTCCCAAGTGAAAGTTATGAAGTCGCTCTGAGCGATCAATGACATGGAAGAAGAAGTAAACCAAAATGTTGAAAACAAGGCAACTACCTTTGAGTTTCCCATTTCCAACAATGATGAGGCTATTGCTATGAAGAATATTTCTCCCTCTACCTTGCCTAACTTTCATGGATCCATGACTGAAGACCCAAACACCTTTACTTTGAGTTTGACGTTCTATGCATGAGTTATGATTATACCACAAATGCACATAAACTAAAGTTATTTCCTGTTACACTCAAGGATTCAGCCTTGAGATGGTTCATGGGTTTAGGAAGAGATGCTATTACCACTTGGGCACATGATGAAGGAGAAGTTTCTCACTAAATACCGTGAATATTGCGAGGAGAGTAGTAGAGAAGGTGATGAAATCTACAAGATGGCACAGAAGGAGGATGAACCATTGGAAGACTATCTAGAAAGATTCATGTTATGCGTTCAGAAGACAAGGCACATAAGACTACCTCCTAAATCTCTCAAATTAATCTTTTTGAAGGGACTCGGTGAGGAGGACATGGATGCTCTAGATCTGATAGGATCTGGAGACATTTCAAAAGCTACCTTTGAGGAGATTTGTGAATCCTACAGAATTACTCCAGAGCCACTATGAAGAGAATAAGACATGTAAGATCAAGAGGTGGATCAGCTACCAAAACAATTGGGGACATATCCAAGTCATAGATTGTCAACATGTTCAAGAACATGAAGCATGATATTGTCAATGACATGACCACTCAATTAGATGCTCTACATGCCAAGAAGAAAAGAGAAGATGCAAAGGAAACACTCACAAAGTTTTTCCATGCATGCAAAAGGAATAAATCTAACTGCATATGCATAGGATTAGCTAGCATTGCATAAGAAAGGGAGGCTTCATCCAATTCAAGATGTTAGAGATAGAGGATGGGCAAGTCTTCTATGTTTCTCAAATAAAACCATGGCCGCCAAGACAAGGAGGTATGTCACAAGACCCTATGCCATCATTTCATAATTGGGCTAATAATAATCCATATATGCAACCCCCACCTTGGGCTAATCTGCAACAAGGTTGGGCTTCATACCCTAGCCAATACCAACAACAATGGTAACCCCAATTTTCAGGCCAACCACATTGACAACAACCCCCTCAATCATGGCAACAACTTTGGAGAGGAGGAAAGTAATGAAATAACCCACCTCCTAATTACCAACAATCTTACCAGAACCTCCTTATCTGCAATGACAAGCTTTGATTCCAAACCCCCAACCTAGATCTCAGCCAAAAGTAACTCAACTACCAACTCAACCAATGCTTAACCCCAACAATAAGGCTTCTTATCCAGCGTATTCCATTGAACCAACTCAATACGACCTATTCCGTTGATGTTAGTAATATCCATCTTCGCTTAGGAAGAGAAATTCCTCCACCAAATGGACCCACCATTACAAAGATTCCAGATGAACCACAATTGTTGTAGATTGATTCAAAAGAAAGTGAGAACACACTTTGTAAGTTGATCTTCCGTAACCTGGACAAGGTTCCAACAAGGGTAAAGTACAAGCTAATGAACCACTATTTCTAGAAAGATTACAAGAAAAGAAGACTGACCTCAAATCAAAATATGATTCTGATTTTGTCAATCAACTAAGGGATATTTGTGTCAAAATTCCACTTATTTAAGCCATCAAGGATGTGCCCATCTACAACAAGTTGGTTAAGGATCTATGCATTAAAAAACCAAGCAGAAAGAGAAAGGATCCATCCACTATGCAAGTTATTGGACAGTTGATTGATATCATGCTTGGGAATTCAGTTTTACCAAAGTATATAGATCCAGGAAATCCTTTGGTAAATGTTACAATCAATGACACAACAATAAAGAACACTCTGATTGACTTGGGGGAAGCCATTAATGTCATGACAAAGAAAATTATGGATGATCTGAAATTAGAAGGACTAATGTTATCTACAAGTCTTACAAATTGTAGATAGATCAATAGTGAGACCTAAATGAGTACTTGAAGACATAGTTGTGGTGGTAGACTCTTGGGAATACCCTGCTAACTTTATTTTCCTCCAACCAAAAGCAAGTCTAGGAGGATATCTTATCATCGTAGGAAGGCCATGGTTGGCCACTGTTGATGCATTCATAGGTTGCAAGCCTAGAAACATGATTATTTATAATGGAAGTGGTACTAAAAACTAATGCTCTATCCTCCTGCCTAACCATTAAATGATGAAGATCAAACAATTTGGGTAGAGGAACCTCAAGCGATTATAACTCACGTGCAACAACTCGAATCTTTGGAGAAGCCATGTACAATTGAAGGACAAGAAGATATATTTTTCTCCAATGTCTTGCGAATAACTCGGAATAAATGCAGAAGTGGATGACAAATTAAGGTGGTTAAACCGCCCTTGAACCAAGTTATACCACAACAAAGCACCATGGATATTCTAGGTAAGAGTTGTATTCTCCATCAACTTCTTCCCCATGATTGCATATTGAATTCTGTAAGCAACAATGTATATTCAATGATTGATCTCTCCAAGTAAGTGGAAATAACTCCGGAAGGCCACTTAATGTAAACAAGATGTTGAGTAAGCAAGTGAGAAATTGTTGATTTCTCTTCTACAAAAACACAAAACAAAATTTGCATTATGGAACTATGAACTATGCAATTTATTATGTTAGCAAGAACTATGAATTATGGATGTCCTATGATAGAAGGATGGAACTATGAATTATACAATTTATTATGTTAGTAAGAACTTGCAACATGCTGAGCTCAACTATATAATAACAAAGAAGGATTTCTTAGCAATTGTGTATGCTATCAATAAATTTAGACACTACATCACATGTTATCCAAAGTGTTTGACCATAATGATCATGCTCCAATTAAATATTTGATCAATAAATCAGTAGTAAGTAGCAGGGTTATCAGATGGTTGCTTCTCTTACAAGAGTTTGATGTCACAATATTGGATAAGCCTGGAAAGGACAACGTGGTAGCATATTTCCTTTCAAGAATGGATACTAATGATGAAGAACATGTAGTTGATGACTCTTTTCCTAATGAGCATTTATTTGCTATCTCTACAAAAACACATTGGTATGCAGACATAGCCAACTATCTGGTTTCAGGTAAAACACCTCCACACTACTTATACTTTGAAAAGAAATATATAGTTGAAAAGAGTGTGCATTTTTCTTGGATAACTGGATTTCTATTTCATATAGGGAAAGATCAAATCATCGAAGATGCATGTGATGATGAGGAAATATATGATGTTCTTAGAGCCAACCACAATGATCCTTATGGAGGACACTTTGCTACAAAAAGAACAATGTAGAAAGTATTAACTAGTTATTACTTGGCCAACATTGCATAAGGATGCAACACTTTACACCAAGAGACGTGATAAGTGTCAAATAATGGGAAAGCCTACCGATATGATGAAATGTCATTGCAGTCTTAGTTGGTCTTGCAACCATTTGACAAATGGGGCTTAGACTTCATTGGTCCTATAGATCCTAAATATCAACAAGAGTACATCTTGGTATGTACATATTACCTCACTAAATGGACATAATTAAAAGCATTGTCAAATTAAAAGAGTGATAAGGTAGCCAAAAATTCTTATATGACCATATCTTCACTGGTATGGAGTACCAAGGAAGATTGTTATAGATCAAGGTATACACTTTACGCTTGATGTAATTTTTGATCTAGCTAAAGAGTATGAAATTAGGCATAGGAAGTCTACACCATATCATCCCCATAGGAAAGATTGGGCGAGATAGACTTCCGAGGCGTATGGACATTCAACACAACGTGGAAGACAACAACTGAATTCACACCATTTGAACTCTTGTATGGTAAGGTTGTTGTTTTACCAATTGAATTTGAGCATGAGACACTAAGGAATGTACTTGAGCTAGGCATAGATCTCTTCCGAAGCATAAAGGCAAAGGATTTTCCAACTCAATGAGTTGGATGGAATGAGAAGACATGTTGTGCATAATACAGAGGTAGTGCAAAAGCAAAGAGTTAAATGGCATGACATATACATCAAGACCATAGAATTTCAAGAAGGTGACTGGGCACTCTTGTTTGACTCCAAGTATAAGGACCATATGGGAAAACTCAGGACAAGGTGGTTAGGTCCATATGATATTGAGAAAATATTTCCCAATGGATCTATAAAACTCACCACCATAGACCCTGTAAGGTTTAAGCTATTGGTGAATGGCCATAGGTTGAGGTTGTACAAGAAGCCAACTGACAAAAGTACCTTCATGTAATAGTTCAGAGGAGGACAAAACAAGATGGAAATAAGAACATCAAATTCAACATCGAAGTTGAACATGTTATTTCATCTTTTGAAAATTGAGATGATTGAGATCTTTCAGTGGCCTTTTAATATTCATCTTGTTGGATAATCCAAGGACAAATAAAAGTGTTGTGATCAGCCCTCTAGGTGATAAAAACACTCTACTAACATTTTATTTTCTTAGAATTTCCGTTTTGCATTGTTTGATGTAATATGATTGCAGGAGTGCATGATATTCAACATAAGGAGATAATGCAACAACTTAAGGTTCCACTTGCAACAACATGCAATAAAACCCAAATTTGATTTTCCATTTGATGAACTCATGATTGTATGAACAACAATAAAAAATGTATGCATGTGTGAGAAGAAAGAAGAAGCAACTGGACACCCCAAAAATTGGTATTCCCTCTCCGAGATCCATCTGGTTTTAGTAAGGGTAAAAAAATAACAGTTCGGCACACATTTGCAGTAACATAGAAGCACATGCAGCATAAAAGCAAACTAACATGCAACACGGGTACAAACTCAATAAGAACTCACAATCATCATTCTAAAACATGCATTGAGATAAGTGCACTCCTACCACTTTATTAAAGTATAATTAGAATAATTATTATTAATTAAGTATTTATGCCAAGTCATAATGTCTTCATTTGCATTTATAAACCGTCGACCTTTATGTTATGATGTGTCCCTACACGTCATCCCATATTGTCATATCACTTTACCTTGCACGCTTCATGCATCCACATCAATTAATTACCTCTCATGTGTAACCGTGTTACATGTGCTTGATCTCAAAGTTTAAAAACAAAACACTCTAAACAATTTCACACAATTCAATTTTGCATCATTTCTCCAAAACTGTGTGATTGCATTACCAGAGCCGAGAAAAATGCATATTGAAAATGGGGGAGACTTGATACGCCATGAGTCGACAAAGCACTATCAAATTCTCAACTAGCCACAAGTTTTACAATATTTTAAAGATAGTGGATGGTTGGATTACATAAACAAGTTCCATGGTTTTACTGAGTCGATGGTGGAAGAGTTTGCTACGACATTCAAAGATGGTGAAGCAAAGGTAAGGGATTTATCAATGAGAGTTAATGATGACATCTTGGTTGAGGTGACTAGACTTCCCGCATTGCAGGTGAACCCTTTCCGGAGAAAAGCAAATCAGGAAGCATCCAGATGGGAATTTACTTGATGAAGATGATGTATTCATCAATGATAGACAAGGTACATAAAAACTTCTCTAAAAACTTTTGGGATAACATTGTAAATTACATTATCAAGTATTTTACAGGCCTTCAACGAAAAGGGAAGAAATTCATCCTGTCTTATAGATGTGAGATGTCAATAGCCTTTTTCCGAAATAGAAAGATGCAAACAAATTCCAACAATGCACATATATCATATGGCTATGGGTTATTTGGTTGTTTCCTTATGGACATATCCTTGTAGTGAACTATTTTATAGATATTTTCATTTTTGATAGGAGGTTCCACTAAAGGGCTTGTGTTCCTCTTTTCACATTTGAATGCACCTTTAGTTATCTTCCCCAACTTGTTCTCCTCTGTGTTGGAATACATGAACAAGGAAGAATAAAGGAGAAGGCGGATTGCACACTTTGGAGATTGTGTGTCTGTCATTTTATTATGCAAAAGATAGTTACAATGCGGTTGATGGTTACAACCGATTATTAGTTAAAGTGTAACTGATAACTAATTAAGTAAAGCCTTATATTCTAATACCCCCTCTTAAGGCTTACCCTACATAAAGCAAAAATGAACATTCTAACAAAACTAGAACCAAACAGAACTACGTAATCTTCAGAGGCTTTCACTTTGAAAGCAGTGCTTTGACTAGGTAGGGATCCATCAAGATGTTTCATGACCTTCGTAAAGGGTATCTCCCGAGATGAACTCACGAGTTCCTGGATTCCACCTCCCCAAACTCTCGAATCACATATCTCCCGAATCATTAGACAACCATCCATATTGAGCCATCCATAATCTCCATCAAGTTGTCTCATGACCCTCGTGAGGGTATAATTCCCAAGATCCAAAGTTTCTCAAACTATTTGAACCATCCATACCGAGCTTCATCTACCTTATATCCTTTCCTCGCTTTCAAAGTTTAGAGCAACTTTATTTTACGTATTCGTCACTTTCCTCATTACCTTTTGCATTTAGTAGGTCTTCAATCATGGCTATATTGGTTGCATTTGATATGACTTTACCCTTGAGCACATCACTAGCTCAAACATGAAAATCACACGTTGTGTGGAATCTTTTCTTAAAATAATGACATTTAATCTCTCGTTTATCTTTATCCGAGTTTCTATGAAAGTTTCTAGTTACGGAATAAAATGCACTTACTTGTTAAGAATCACCTTTTACATCTTCTATAGTTTGTTTGCTTTGTTTAAACTAGAAACGCTGCAATCATATGATCTAGAGATTGAGATTGAATTTGACCGAGGATAAAAACTACATTGTTGTATTTTGAAGACAAACTATTTAATAGGATAGCTATAATGTCCCCATTTTTAGCCTATTTTGTAGGCTTTGGGATGTTGCAAGGGGAACATTTTTATTAATTAAATATTATTGCCTAAAGCAATAATTATTTAATTATGAAGATTATTTAATTTAATTCCCAAAATATAAAAAATTAAATGGGGAATTAATTAAATAAATATTTAGGTGGCTTTTATTGATAAAATCACCCTTTGAAAAGGGGACGCCACACCTAGGGAAAACAAACTGCTTTCATTTAATAACTTTCCTCTCCTAGGGATTTCGTATTTTGTGCCTCCTTGCTTATAAAAGGAGCGCTAGGATCATTATTATGATTATGTTATGATGAAATTATTTTGATACTCCATGCTTGGAGTTGGGATGCATGCCCATTGATGTTCTCTCTCTCTCTCTCTCTCTCTCTCTCTCTCTCTCTCTCTCTCTCTCTCTCTCGTGGGAGGTTGTATTGAGCTGGTTTTGAGATTCAACTAAAGTATTTATTTGTGAGATCCATGTTTGTGGCTTTGGCAAATCTGCATGTTTTTACTGTAGCGATTCACTGTAGCAGCTGGATTTTGATATCAATTTGAAGTGTCTTTGTGTGTGCTTTTGCAAATCGATTTGGTTGAAGGCTTCATTTCTACCCTAGCGACTTGTTTCATGGTGTTTGTGGATTGTTTTAAAGCAATAAATGATCGGATTTTTACTAATACAGTCTGTGTTCGCTTGTGGCTCCAGCGATCTCATTTGGGGATCTATATTTTAAAATAATAGATCTGTTTTCCTACCTGACTGTAGCGCTCATTTTGGTAGTTCTTTGTGTGTTTTGATTCATGGTTAGTGCCCTAGATGTGCAGCGAACTTGATGGTATTTATTCACTAGCTACAGCGATTTGTTTAAGGCAAATTGATAGTAATTTCATACACTTCAAGGACTGATTCAGTCTGTTGTCCCTCACTATGCTGGGCGACTTATATATCACATAATTTATGGTATTTGCATGAGATTTGTGATGATTAATAACTCTCAGTTGCAGCGACTTCTAACCTGGTGTTTTCCAACTTTGTTGTCCCCATTTTGAAGTGCATAGTGTGTGAAAATATACATTCATTTGGCAGCGACTTCTGTATTTTTGGTGAAGGGTTTTGGCATGATTTAATGGTGTTTTAAGCCTTGTTTAGCAGCGGTGTTTGGTCCTTCTATTTATTGGAAATTTGGTGATCACTCTCTATATTTAGTGATCCAATCTTTGAGCATGGTTTGTTTGGATTGAGATATTTAATAGATTCTAAGTACAGCGATCAGTGTGTGAATTTATCACAGCAGTTTGCATGCATTTAATTACAGCATATTTGGGGTTTGTATGCATAGTTTGGGGCCTGGTTTTTATGCACTTTGAATCTGATTTGCTTACTTCAGTTGGAGTACTAAGTTATGCCATTCGTTTGAGGTTATAGTTTGATTACATATCTCTTGTGGCTGATTTAGTTACATATCTGTGAGGGTTGAATCTTGAGGATGATGGCATGAGCTCATTGGTGGTTATTTAAATCAAATAAATCTGGTTTCTAAGGAGTATAGTTTCAACTGTGAGTGAGCCACTTGTTAGAGGCCATTAAACCCCTCTTATTGGGTTTATTGAGTCATCTATTTGATTAGTTCTAGTAGTTTTGATTGAGTATTGCTATTTCCAGCCGATTGGTGTTTTGAAGGGTTGTTGATTTGCATATTTTCTATTGATCCTAGAAGTGGGATATTACATAGCCTTGACATCCTCATCCTCTATCGTAGATTTGACTCCTACTAATTTTCTGATCACGAACCTTAGATTATTAGTGTGGCTGGACATAGAGACTCCTTCATCCATTTTGAAGCTATATAACTAAAGTTGTAGGGAAATTTTGGCATTAATTTTCTTCACTCTAGATAATTTATTCGAGCATCCCAAATTTCCTTGGATGATTTTTCTAGGTCTACACGATGGAGCTCATAATCGGCAAGAGCAATACTAATAATAGCTTTCACTATATCATATTTTCTCGCCAAGTGTTCCCTTTCTTTGCAATTGTGATATGCATTGTTCCATTCCCAAGTAGATAGAACAAACAACTGAAACTTTGTTGTTCCCTCGAATGTGTGATTCTACTTATTTGCAATTCATGACTATTTTGCTTGTTCTTTGTTAATGGCAACAATGTCGACATGTTTTCAACTTTTCCTTGATATAGTCACATTTGTATTCTATCTAGTTTCATATGTTTTTTGTGGTTATTTTCGTGCTAAAAAATTGTGACTGTATTTTGAGAATATTCTACCTAGTTTCATGTATTTTTTGTGGCTATTTTTGTACTAAAAAATCACGAATATATTTTGGAAACATTCCCTCCCATGACTTTGGATCTGCTCTAGAAATGGATGGAAATGACTGTGTTTTAATGGATCATGGAGTGGTATTTTCCATTAAAAAAGACACGATTGTGCCCTCCTTTAAAAAATGCAATTGTGCCCTCAATTTCTAACTGTGTCGTCCTTTGAAAAATTTGACTATTCCCTTGATTTCATTCACTTCAATTCAGACTTTTTGATTCGGACTTCGTGCCCTAATGGGAATGATATTCTTCCCTTCTCTCTTTTCCTACTTATCTTGCTCTAATACTAATGTTGTTATATGCAAACAAAGAAGAACAAAGAAGGTGGATTGCACACTTTAGAGATGTGTGCAGCGTCATTTTACTATGCAAAAAGATAGTTACAATGTGGTTGAAGGTTACAACCGATATTAATTAAAGTGTATCCGATAACTAAGTAAAGCCTTATATTCTAATACTCTACAGACTCCAGAATTGAATGCATCGCATCTCCTTGACGCTTTTCTTGGCTTCGTGCTAGCATCGAAGATCAAACTTTCACCAAGCTCAAATTGATTCCTCAACTTCGATCTATATTCGATTTGCATTTGGTTTCATAATCAATAGCATCATTCTTTGCATTGAGGGTGCTCCGAGCTTGACATCATATTGCATCATGGAACCCATATTGTGTATTGCAATTCATACTTTCATTTGGCATCTCCTCACGCCACCGATAGGATCATGCAAGCTTACATCTTCCATCAACTCGCCATTGTCTCACTTCGCATGTGGTGTTTAAACATTGCATTGGTCAACTCTCCAAATGACTAGATGATGTAGGCTACACATGTCCCCATGCCTCAACATGCATGTTGTAAGCTCTTCCAATTGTCCTTGACCGACATCCATGAATACAAATTTGTTGGCTCAACAATAGATTATAATCTTCACAATAACCAACTAAATTATAATCTTCAAACCAATCAACTGAATTATACTCTTCAAACTTATAATGTTCCTCGTTATAACATTGGATGAGCTAGAGGAGCAAATGAGGACCAAGACATGCACGCAAAAAATATTTTTATTTGTTGTCAATGCACCAAACATTAATTACGCTAATAGGCATTTCCAAATGCGAGTCTCGATAACTGTTTTTGTCACACATCGGGAAATGAGAGGCTAAGGTGGTATTGGTAGTCATTAACGGGCAACATCATTAAGACTATCGACAAGGGGAAACACTAATCACTACGAAGAAACTTTAATTAAAAATGAGCATGAAATCGGTGACATAAGGTACACTAAACGTAGAGTTTCCAGATCTAACATATGTAGAGTTCATGATTCAAACATGTGTAATTTTCTCTTGGAAGTGTTCATCGCAGATGTTGAGATGGTCAAGTTGGTCTAAGGCGCACCAAATGAAGGTTATGTAATGAAAGGGCGTTGCTTTAAGTATCACTCTTAACAATCATTCATAAATTATGTAGACACTAAACTTCGTACAAAAACATTAGTGCATCATGCTTTTAGTAAAACATGTGAATCTTGCTAACTTGCATTCACAAGAGAGAATAACCTTGAAGAAGTTCTAATAGTGAGTGACATTTAAGCCACCCATAACCACAATGCTCCTCCAAAGAATCCTCTGTTTATCCCTACTTTGATGTGAACTAAAAGATGTACATCAAGTCTTATGTGCTAAAATCACCTCAACTATTAAGAATCAAATTGTCTTTAGATTAAAGAAAAAGAAATAAGACGTTCAAACAAGATTTGTGATGATCTATATGTAATGTAAGAAGGCTTAAAAAGACACGAAAGGTTCTATGTATTCAAAATTTTGGATTCTTACACCCTAAATGCACAATTTTTATTTCCATTGTGTTTCCAATAATGAATGCAACTAGCATGAATAATGACTACGCTCGTGATATTCACAAGCTTGATTTAAAGTCATGAAGAGAATAAAATAGCTTTGAAATATACAAAATTAGAAGATTTAATGTTTCATTAGTTGTTTCGAGATGGTGCCAAGAACCAATGCAAATGTTTTATGAGAATGCGAAGATCCAAACCTCATATTTTTAAGGCCAAACACCATCTTGAAACATATGCAAAATTCAACGGAGGCAATGTTTTTCCCAAACACGTATAATTTAGGAAATGGAATGCAAACAACTAGCGAATAAAAGAAATGAGAAAAATTAGATAAGGGTATCAATGAATCCTAAAAAACAATCCTAAAACTAGCAATTGCATGTGAACGATGCAATGGAGACATCGAAGGGGATGCATCGAAGTGAGGGAGTGAAACATTGCGAAGGAAGAGGGAGATGAAGAATGGGTTTGAGGGAGAAGTCAAGGGGTGGGGAAAATGTTAGGGGGGGCTAGGTGAAACTCTTTTTGTTATGACCAAACACAAAAAAACCATGTGCCAATTTTGTGAATTGTTCTATACAGAAAGTAGGTCCGCACACAAGTTGTTCAAGCAACATACTTTAGAAATATCTTAGATCATTTAGTAAGGTGTGGTCGATCAATACCGCCAATGAAAATAGTTGTTTATAATGACATCCCTTGTGATTTATGAGTGGTTAGAGCACACATAAATTTGAGGGTTATTCACTTGCACATGTCCCAAGACACTATAGAGATTTGGACATGTGGTGTAGACTCAACATCCTTTGTTGAGTTGATGTAGTAGTTATTTGATAACCACAAAACATGGCCGGTAAGGTGGTTGTGCACCATCTTTATAGACCATTATATTGGGCCATTCTCCATAGTTTCCCACGCAACAACAAATATCATATGCTAGAGTTATTAGAATTACATTATGATGTGTTTCAATAATGTTAGTGTTGAACTAATACAACAAAAACCATCTTACATTATTACATGTTACAATAACTTAAGTGTTGAAAATAGAAGATACTTCAAAACCAAAAACATGGTACAATATAAATACATTTCGACACATTGTAAGGGTTGTTGGAAATTCAAAAACTTTAAATATTACTTTTTGGGCCTTCACGTGTATAATTGTTTTGTTTGTTTGTGTAGGAACAGAGTCGATAGGGATATGCTATAAGTGGGTGGATGATAATTTAGTGCCACTTGATGCAAAGTGTCAAGCTTCCTAACCGCCAACAACATACACAAATTGTGCATGTTTGAATTCGTATAGAGAAGATACACTCTTGATGATGAAAATAAAGAAATCAAACGAAAGGATATGTTAGAGATTTGAATGACGACAAATTGTCACAACGTATAGTTTAAAAGATCTAATATATTAAAGATAAAAAAGCATATCATGTGACTTTTCTCCAACAATCAACATTATTATCTTATCCACTACCATAATATATTTCCATGAGGTCAAGATACCTAACTTATTTTTAATCATTCTGAAGAATTAAAACTTTCTCATATTGTGTTCATGTGTCCGATCCAAAGGACGAATGAAACCGCATAATTACTAGTTGTCAACGTGGATGAGATGCGGTCTCTTTAACACAAATGAATCCAACATGAAGCAAAATAATGGTTTCTAATTAAAATTTACACATCTTCGCCCTTGTGGATGGAGGAATGTGAGAGAACGGTATTGGGTGGTCTTGAGCCTCCTCCATACTTTAACTATACGATCAACATAACCGATGATAAGCAAACCGTTGGATCTGATAGCCATGGAATTGACAAAATTATTGTGAATAAAATATAGGTGGGATACATCAGATTGTTGGGGACATTAAATTTTGACACAACCAATCAACAAATGACTCGCCATAGAAGCGAAAATCCCATAGAAATATTTACAAAATTAAAATTTTAGCATTGCTCAAAGGCTTAGAAGGAAAAACACGTGTACACATATTCATTGCCCCATAAGCGTTATATTCTTCCCCGGCACTAACAAAATTGCAAAACAAAGGATAGCATTGAGTGGCACCCTCACGAGGCGAATAGTATGAAGCGGAGATGAGACCTCACAAGAGCCTTGACAAGCCCACATCCTTGCCCCCGACGTCCAAATTTTCCCTATGTGTTTGAAATTGCTCAAGATAATCCCAAATAAACAAAAACACATCACCATCAAGCATATAAGATGCACTCTTTAATGCAAGCTTAATCCAACACGAAGAAGAACAATTTTTTATTAAAACTTAAGCATCTTCACCTCGAGTATCCATGGAGGAATGTGAGAACATGGTATTGGGTAGTCTCAAGCCACCTCCATACTTTAA
>CM031238.1:1778123-1840554 GCA_018340775.1 Taxus wallichiana var. yunnanensis
CTAGTTCCCTGGGTAGGGTCGATTAAACACAAAATCACGCACTTTTGTACTTGATTCTTGATTGCATATACTATTCATATGATTCATAAGTAAGAAAAGTACTAATTAACCCATGTCTTTGGCCATATTTTCTTTCTTTTATTGCTACTTTTGGTCTTATACCATTTATTTCTCGATCTGTATTTTCACTACTCGACATTTCTCATCCCGGGACGCGGTGTCCAACTAGACGCTTGGCCATGCGCTCCCATCCCCTATGGGTGCCCCCGACCTCTTTATACTTTGTTCACATCTTTTGGGTCATTTCTAGTTGTTTGAGCATCTTATCTTTTTGTAGTCGACCTTTTCGGGTTAATTATGAAATTTAAGCAAGGGAATCATATAAATATAAAGTTATGTGATCATAATAAGGGACCAAACACTAAACATTAGCTATCACCACCTAAGGTTGTGTTGGTGCTCAAATTAGTCTCACCCCGTTTGTCATTGAAATTCTTCAGTTTGTGGGCTCTGTTGTGTTTTCTATCTCCTCGTATTGATGCATGAAAACTATGTCCTCCATTTTGGTCGCCATGATTAGTCCTTCCTTGGTCAAGGATCACTTAAAAGTCAAAAATTTGTTTTTCGTTCCTCTGTCCATCTAAAAGAGTCTCAGAACTTGGGCGTAAAACTCGGGTTTTTCCTTTCCTTCCATTTTCCACAAACATTTTGTTGTCCCTATCATTTTTGTCCCAAATACCTGTGGAAACATGATTAGATGTAGCTCAAGGATCATATTTGAGCCTTATAACATTTCCAAATTCTCTATCCTTGAAGAAAGATTCATTTTCGGCTCAAATGGCTATTTTCCCCGCATTTTATGGTTTGACAGTGTATTTTTCCGTTCAAATTTACATCTCAAAGATTAGTGGAAATGTGGCCCTTTTTGGTTAGATGCGGCTCGATGGGGCACTTTAAAATTCTAAGGCTCACTTCAAACCCAAAACTTTTCCACATGGAGGAACGATGCTCATTTGAAAATTCACCTTTTGGTTTGGCCTTGGAGTTACGCCAGGGAGACACGTGGAGGTTTCCGCGGCTCTGTCCATACTTAGACTTTTTAAAGCGACTTTCTAAGGCCTGGGACACATGGAGGACATGCGCATGTTTGGGGACCAACCCCTAAGTTTTATTTTGAAGAAGTGCCAGGAGGACACTTGGAGGCTTCCGCTCACTCTTCCCTTTGCTTGGACTTTTCAACGGCTAAGGAAACTGTCTCGGACCCTAGACACATGGCGCCTTCCGCTAAACCTTCAACTTTTTAACAGAATCTACTTGATCGAGACACGTGTTGAGCCCAAACTTGTTTGGGGTCTCTGCTTTTGGGACCATCTCAAAATGTGCCATTGACACACTTGGAGGCTTTCGTTGGCTACTTTTTACACCGAGACTTTTCAAAGGCCGAAGGTGTTTTTCTTGGGCCTAGGGTACGTGGAAGGCTCGTGCTTGTTTGGGACTTGCCTCTGTGCTTCTCTTTGTAATTGCGCTTTGTAGGAAACATGTGGACGACTTGTGATATAAAGTGGAAAAGGAACATAATCAACGGTTGTTGTGCATTTCACCTGTTTTTCGCCATTTCTACTCCAAGACTCCTAGAGACACGAATACGCATTGTTTTTCATCATTCTTTGATGAAATTATTTGTCATCTCTATCTATAAGGTGTCATTGAATGGATTTGAAACTTAAATTATGAGTCCAAGGATTGTTAAGGTCGATATTTTGAAGTTGGAGTTGCTCAAGCACTTGCGAAATGGGAATTACCAGAGGAAACAGATGTGGGGTAAAATTATAGAGGAAAGAGAGGGAAAAGGGATGAAATGATGAAAGTGTAGGTGCAAAAGGTGAAAAAGGCGTTGCCTCAAGAGCAAAAAGGGATGACTTGTCAAGTCCAACTATGCAGAGGCTCCAAAAATGATTAAAAAGGGGATTTCTTACATGACAGATTAGAATGATTAAAAGGACTCCTAAAAAGTTGTGGCATGGCATCCTAGTCATTAGTCGAGGGCCCAAGAAATGTGATCAGTTCATAATTGGTCCACCTAGCAGATTTTGGATCTGAATTTGTTAAACGTCATTGTCTAAAACAAATTGGTAACAAACAAAGGTCCCTTGAATATTCTTCTCTTTTGGGGGAAAATTGAGTGAGAAAATGTATAAATGCAATGAGAATACTCTTGCAAATGGTCGGAGTTTGAATTCTTGAGAAAATTTGAGAAATTCTTATTCTAGAAGCCCATCTAAGATACCTAGTTAATTTCCTTTGTGTTAGATTTTCTATCATGTCAAGTTGGTTACAGATGTATAGCCATTGATGAGCACTGAGATTGCTTTGGAAGCTTTCCCTTGTTGATGAATTTAAGCAATTTTGAAATTAATTTGTGTCCAATCTCTAGTAATTTGTGTCTGCTTTATTTCAGAATGTCTGCAAATAGTTTCTTTCATTCCTATTGCAATCTTACATTGAAATCTTTGTGAAATCACATAGGATCTCATCCCTGTGATAGTTTAATGGTATTTGTAATTTCATTTCAAGAAGAGCCTTCATCTTGGATGAGATAAACAAATTTAAAATCAATTCACTGTCATTTGTTGATAAAGATTGTCTATAAGTCTTCAGGTGTACCTTAGGCATGATTGATCAGAGACTTTGGTGTTTAATTGAGTCTTTCAATTCGAGCCTTCATGTTAGAGTCTCAAAGATTATGTGAAAACGTGTTGATCTGGGCCTCCATTAAAGCACACCTTCTAGTTGAAGGAACGTCTTAACTATTCTAAAGTATTCTGTTGTTGAGTTGTTCATTGTTGTGAAGTCCCTTCGAAGATTTGGTATAATCAAATTTATCCTACTTCATCTCCCACCAAAATCATTCAAAACCATGAATCCACCCTAAATTACCCTTGTTTTCCCTATGTATCAACAAAGGAACAAAATCTACTTGCAAAAATATGCAGAACAATCAGGATTTCTTAATGTCTTCAGTAACCTTAGCCTTGTGTTGAAAGTATCTCCATCGTTTAGAAGTGACAACTCTTAAGAGTTAAATCATGGAGTATTGACCATATTTTCCCAAGGTTCTCTTCATAGAATTTGTGTAAAAGAAGGATATCTCCATCTCCTTCATCAAACAGAGGTTACACTAAGGGTCCTCTCACCCTGGTCGAAGAGGCACGACCTAAAGTAGTGAGGACAAGTCAAATCCTCTTAAAGGTGCTATCCATCTCTCCAAAAATATGAGTAACAAAGGGCCAATTAGATCTCATCCTCCAAGCTGAAAATGACACACACTATGATCTATCTCGCCTCTAAGCTCCACATCTAATTTGTGTTTTGCTCGGCTTGAAAGGGAGAACAAATTTGGATACCAACAAGTTGCATCCAAAGGCTATTCAAGAGCATCAAAACATCCATTCTAGTATTCATTCAAGGGCAAGGGACTACATTAATCTACATGCACTTCATGAGGGGAGCCTATTCTATTCCATGTACACATATATTACATTTCTTTACATATATCTATTTTTAGCTATATAAGTGATACACGCACAAGAGCTACCTAGACACGATTCTACACACACACACACATAGAACTATATTGGGTTTGAGATGTAGTGCATCACTCAATCATAAGATCACCATTGTGACAGATAAGGACAGTTTGAACCCCTCATTTTGCATCTTTTCTTTTTAGGATTTGATATTTATTTGAGGATTTTGCAGTCCATACTTCATTGCAGGATTCCAAAGAAACTCGATGATCATTGTGTGACATCATAGTGATCAAAAGTGAAGAATGATGAACAACTTGTGACCTAGAAAAGATGAGTTTATGAGCTTTTTCACATCCACAAGCATTTGTTTCAATCCGTAGTGCCCCATTCCCCCTTCCCCTTTCCAACCGCCCCATGTTCACCTGTTCCTCTAGATCTCGCATTTTTTGGGTCTCTATGTGATGTTTTTGCCTTCCTATTCACTGGTCATCACTTCAAAGACAATCTAATTTTCATTCTAAATCCTCAGCTAAGGGTCCACTCTTTCTCCTCAATTCTCAGATTTAATTGTTATTTATTTACATTTAATAACAATTTAATCATTTTATAGTATTTATTCATTTTTGTTTAATCTTTTGGTGAGTTTGTTTTGGATCCTTCTTTTCTTCCATCATGGCTCATGGTATTTCCCTTTGCTTCAATTGTTCTTGTAAAGATGCTATTAGAAATTGTGTTCTACCCATCAATATGGTGCAATTAGATTTGAAATCATTGACTTCTTATAGTATTTATTTGATATTTTGTTTTTAATCATTTTGGCTATGAACCCACATTAAAATCTGAATACTCTTAAGAATGATTCTCGTCCTAGTTCTTTTCTCTTCCATTCATGTCTCATAAAGGTATCCCCAAGTCCCTCCTTGCAACTCTCAAGTTTATCGCAATTCTTTCCACAACTCATAACTCATCAATTAATTAGCTTGTCATCTACTCATTGTTATCCTCCTTATCGGCTTACAAAAATCAAGATCTTCCATATTAACCATCATCGAATCAATTGACATAATGACAATGATCACTATGATTTACAACAAATTATCGACACCTTGCACATTAGGGTTTTCTCTCATTTGTTGCACAACATTCTAATACATGCCCATCTCTAAATGATAAATCTCACTAGGTTCCTAAATCTTATTCATCTATGTCTAATGAGCATCATGTCATCACTTACTCATGTTCCTTGTATAATAAGTCAAACACCTATTAAGCAATTTCCTCTCAAAATTAGTCTCACTCCGCCTCCTCTCAAGTCATCTACAATGCTATCAGTCAACCTAAGCAACCTCCTCTAAAAATCAGTTCAACACCTCCTCCTCTCAAGCTTTCTCTACCGCATCACCAAGTCAAATTATGCAACCACCTCTCAAAATCAGTCCACCTTCTCTCTATCAAGTCTTTTACAATGTCATCAATCCCACATAAGCTCCAACCAATCACTTTTGTCAAATCAACTACTCCTACTGATGGCCAAGACACATTTCAAATTCTGCCACCATCGCATGGTCCTACTATTGCTTTGACCTACCATTTTGCGAGCCCTTTCTCTTGTCGTGACACGATGACACTCTCCCGTAATTTCATGGTATCTCTCACATCCCCACATAGTTTTCTATAATTGACACATTTGGGGGACATAACTCCTATTCTTCCCACCTTGCATTGTTATTAAATGTCTATATCATCTCATATGCAATCGATGCTCCACACTTAAATGTCTAATATGACCTACACATCATTACAAAGCACTTGATACACTTGTATTGTCATTACCCAGTGATGCACTCTCATGCTTTGGTTCACACTTGATCGTTGAGGGCATCCTATATGCATGAACCTCATACACTACACACTACTACACACTACACATCATGTTATATACTTTGCATCATGCATATTCATTTCCTTCTACGTAACATCTTATCTTATCTTTTTGGTAGTCATCCTTTTAGGGTTAATTATGAAATTCAAGCAAGGGAATCATATAAATATAAAGTTATGTGATCATAATAAGGGACCAAGCACTAAGCATTAGCTATCACCACCTAAGGTTACATCCAAAGGCTATTCAAGAGCATTCTAACATCCATTCAAGAAAGGGACTACATTATTTTACATACACTTCATAGGAGGGGAGTCTATTATATTCCATGCACACATCTATTACATTTCTTTACATCTAGCTATTTGCTCGCTATCTAAGTGCGACACGCACAAGAGCCACCTAGGGCATGATTTCACACACACACATAGAACTACATTGGGTTTGAGATGTAGTGCAATGCTCAGTCATAAGATCACTATTGTGATAGATGAGGATAGTCTGACCCCTCATTTTACATCTTTATTTTTAGTATTTGATGTCTATTTGAGGGTTTTACAGTCCATACTTCATTTTAGGTTTCAAATAACTCGACAATCATTACGTGACCTCATGCGACCAAAAAGAGAAGAACAAAGAACAACTTTAACCTAGAAAGATGAGTTTCGAGCTTTTTGTAGCCACATGTGCTTGTTTCCAGTATGTAGCATCCATGGGCATCACCGCCCCTTTTAGGCACCCTTGTCCAACATGTTCCTTTAGATCTACATTTTTGGGTATTTGTGCAATGCTCCTACCTTCTTATTCACCTGGTCATCACTTTAGCATAGTCCAGTTTTCACTGCAAATCAACTAAGTCCTTCTTTTTCCTCCTCAGAACTATGGGCGCCTTTATCTAGCTTGTTCCTCTATATATGCATTTTTCTCGGTCTTCGTACGATGCTCCTACCTTCTTATTTAGTTGGTCATCACTTTGGCACAATCTAGTTTTCAATGCAAATTAGCTAAGCTCCCCTTTTTCCTCCTTACGCAAATAGGGTTTCAAATTTCATTGCTTAGTTTGCTTGAGTTAAATTTTACTTAATTGTTTTTTATTTATTGCTACAAAACAATAAAATTAAGTATTTTTATAGAATTTATTCATATTTTTCTTAATCGGACGTAATAGAAAGGGAGCTTTGGGGATAAAAGGTTAGAGTGGGAGCAATGAAGTATTGTGGGCCACGAAGGAGTTAAGGGAACCATGCGGCGGGTGGAATAGTTCCCAAGTTCCACCCTCAATCTGAATATCCACCAAACACAAAGCCATTCAAGACCCTATAAACAATGTGAAGATTATTAGAACATATAAAACCGGGTTCATAAGTTTCCTCAATGCTATGAAAACTGATCCATATGCAAGGAAAAGGAAAAATAGTTAATTATAGACCGTTTAGTCACGCAAAGAACCAATTTCAACTCATCCCATACCCTAAACTTAAAATGGCTTAAATTTTTCCTAGATTATCCAAATTGACAAACTTTAAGTCGTTGGAAAGTTCTCAACATCCTCTACACCACAAAAATTGGATTTCTTACTTTAGGTGAGGGTAAGTTGGTGAAAAAGAGGAAATACTCTCCAACATTAAAGGACACAATTCTTAAGTTGTTCAACCATCGCATTTAATGAAGTATGGTGCCTTGGATTCTCCAACAAGCAAAAGATCATGAAGGGATGCCCTTGGCAGGCTACCCATGCCCCTTTTCAGACATTTAATGCATCTTGTTGGTGGGTGGAGGAAGAAGTTCTAGTTTCCTTCTTCCCTCTCTCTCATTATTCTATATATTGTAAAACCTCTCATTTGTGGGGGGGATATTCTAAAATGTAAAGAAACTTTGCCAAAATTGTTTCTGAGTAGTTGTGAGTTGTAAAGCTTCATTTTGGCTTGACAAGTGTTCTTGTGCCTTCTTCTTCACATGCAATGGTCTATGAATACTTTGAAAGTAATAAAATATTATTTTTGTGGTGTTTCTCTCAACCCTAGCTTGTATTTTATTGCATTTCCTTGCCTCTCCATTCTTGTTATTGTATTTTGTGCATGTATTTCTCACTTGCAGGTTCATTTTGTTGTGTTTCATGGAGAATAGATGGTGAATGAAGCCTTGGGTCTGTGTCACATTTGTTTGGCCTCTCCTTCTCCATTTTCATTCTCCCCTTTCCCTCGGTAGAGTATCTCCATCCCCTTTCTTGGTGTTATCACCTCTCTTAGCTTAGGATTTCCCATTTTCATGCACCTTTTCTCTCCTTGGTCCCTTGGATTGTTAGAGTAGGATTAAATAGCTGCATTTCCTTCTTTAGGAGTAGTTTAGCATTAGGATTAGGTAGAGGAACTAGCCTTCTCTAGGTCTATCTCAAAGTAACAAGTCCCACAACTTGAGAGACAATCCCATGTTACCCAAAAATACTGATTTCTCATCCATATATTCATAAAAATCAGAGGGTGTTGTTTTTTGGTGATAACAGTTCTAGCATGCCCAAAGTGGAACCACAAAGATTTTCTTATTATTTCACCGAGTTTTGATGTGATCTTGGTGAGATTTCAACCTTTGGAGGCATTTTCAAGCATATTTGGTGACTCTATTGATTCAAACAACCCATTTTATTGGTCAAGAGACCTTTCCTTTTCCTTTCATTCATTTCCATCCATTTTTCATTTTCTTTTCATTCATGAACTTGTATAATCATGACTTCATTCCCTCATTGGAACCCTCATTTACAACAACAATATCATTACCCTCCACCTCCATATTTTGAGAATCCTTCCACAAATCAATTTTATGAGCCCTATCATGAAGAATATGCATATAACCCACCCTCCACTGACCCATATGGTTATTTTTCTAACCAAAATGTTTATCAAGAACAAGGTTATATAGGTGATGGTGGCAATCTCATGGAAGATGTTGATTTTCGTGAGAAAGATTCAAGGGATGGAGGCAAGCATGGTGCAGATCGAAGCTACTTGTGTAATAAAGGTAGTCAAAATTAGTTTTAGGTAATCTTGTCCATGGGTTGGCCCTATACCAAACTAGTTCAATCCTCAACAAAGCTATACTTCATGGTTGAAATGATGCCCAAAATTACAGAGTGGGTTGAGCCAATGAGGCTTATCAATATAGTATTAGGAAACCTATCAATGGGGCAACCCTACACCACCATCTCATAGCATTCCTTTTACTCTCCCCAACCTCGAACCATCTTAGTCTAATTTCCATGACCCTATCCTTTTGATTGCTCCCATTGAGGATTTCCCTTCTCCATCTTCTTCCCTTCCATATCACCTTCATTTTTCTGCCATTATCCCTCCCAAAACTCCATCTCCTTCATAAGAAAATATTTCACTTCCTCCACCATTTAAACCTTTGCAAAATCAGCCAAGGGCTAAACCCTTCCCCTACTTTACAAAATCATATCTACATGTGCCTAAAATTCATGAAGAATCAATTGAAAATTATGAAGTCTTTGGAGGTTAACCAATGACTAAAGGTCCATTTCTTGGTTTCATGAGGATCTATTCCCACTAAACATTATCTTGAATCTTTCATGGTATCAAGGTTGAACTTCATTCTTCTAGATAATAAGAGTCACATGTAGGCCTTGAGGAGCAAATTGGGAAGGATCCAAATAGGGCGATCAAATTAATAACTTCAAGGATTTGAGCCATGAGTTTGAAGCCAAAGGGGTTCATCACCAAGAACCTAATAGTCAACCTTCTCTAATTTCATAAAAATCACCGAGGTGAGTTTTATTCTCAAAATCATGAAATACTTATTGAAGAGTGGAACTAACTTTGAGATCATAGTGATGAAGAAGTAGCCCAACCAATTACGAAATTCCTTCTATTTTGATTGAAAACCCTGAAATCAAGGGGGCTAAAACTAAAGATCTCAAAATAGAGGAAGAGAAGCTTCCAAGTGAGCAAGATGTTTCATTTGAATGCAGTGATCCCCATTATCCTGCATGTTTAGAACTTGTTGTACTTTTGAAAGATTACAATGATTCACGAAGAGTATCTTTAGAAGTAAAACTCATAAGGAGCTTCATGTCGTTGAGGAGAACAAATCAGATTCAAAGGTTTTGAGTGAAGAAGAGATCATAGAAAGTTCCTTGCTTTCTTTCAATGGTGAAACTTCATATCTTTCTTCCCCTTCATCCTTACAAGAATATGATTTTGTGGATGAGTTTGATCTCTCAAACTTTGTGTTTGAGGATGAGGAGAGCCATGATGAATCAATTGTAAAATTATAAATCATCATGGAGGTAAAGTTATTTTTGGAAGTAGAACAAAGATCACATTAGCTTATAAGCAAATTTATTCATGGAAGGAAAGTCTCATTAGAGGACCCTATTCATGGGGTTGAGCTTTAAAGGAATGGGAAAATTTAGAGGATCATCCCGTGCCCAATTAGATATTTGGCTAGTTTAGAGCCACCCAAGGAGTTACAACCAATCACGCTCACTTTAGAGCATGAGGAAGAGCTATAATGTACCAAGTGTCACCGTAATGCCTCTCAAATCCAAATACAAAGTAATTAAAAGAGGTATTTATTCTATTTCTAGCTGATACTTTGAAGAGAAGGGTGGAAAACCAACTTCACATTAGTTTTTCACTCTTACTTAAGACCATGCTCGGGGCCAAATAATTTACATGGTCCCAATTTGTGAGGAAACACAACTACTTTTCCTCGCCTTTTCATAATTTATTTGAGCTTCTTTTGCCTCTAGTTAGAGTAGGCTAGTTTAGGCTTGTTTCAACATAAGAATTATTGTGCACACTCTACGTGTTTCCACTTGGAACATGTATGATTTTTCATTTTGTATATAGTTTTGTGGCCTCATTGTTGTTGCAGAGTTCATTTAAGGAAGAGGTATTC
The DNA here is from genome assembly GCA_018340775.1 of Taxus wallichiana var. yunnanensis. Taxonomy (NCBI): domain Eukaryota; kingdom Viridiplantae; phylum Streptophyta; class Pinopsida; order Cupressales; family Taxaceae; genus Taxus; species Taxus wallichiana. The sequence continues at coordinate 1,788,450 of CM031238.1, forward strand.
ATGGTGGAAGTAAGGTGTTTGGGACAGCTTCTAGGGCATGCATCAAACAATATGGAATTTAGAACTTTTCAATGCTTCATCCTTCCCAAGAAATCAATGTTTTTCTACTTTGATGAAATGGTTTCATTACACCATGTTTCATGGAGGACTTTAAAGAAGATATGTTTAGAAAATTTGAGATTGGAAGAGTTTTAAGGTTGTAAGGATCAATTGTAGTCTCTTAGAAAATAAAATGTAGAGCAACTAAAATCAAATTTTGGGACAATTTCCGCAGTGCATTCATTCAACCCCAATAGATCAATCAGGGAAATAAAGTGAAATCATTATAGACACCTATAATTTAGCTCTAACAATTTAAATACTTAAATTGTGCTAATTATACTACCATTTCCCACAAATTGATGACATATCGTCAATATAACACATTTTCTCTTCTATTGTTGTTAATTAACTACATTATGCTAGTTAATTGGCCCTTCTATCCAACAAAGACGACAATTAACGACCTTCCATTAATTAAACCCCTTTCTACCTGAATTAATTAATTATTCTTAATTAATTAAGTTTCCTCTTCTATTAGATCAATAAATCGTCATTTATTTGATTAAACCCTTCTTATCCCCTAAATCATACTAATTATTCTTCTAAAAGCTTCTACAAGCTTGCTCACCTATTAATTAATCACTTTGGTTAATTAATAAACCCCTCAAACCCCATGAGTCACTAAAGGACAAACTAAACTCTCCTAAGGTTGACTCAACCCTCTCTAAACCATCCTTATCCACAACTAACTCAACCTTGTTATTATCCCACATGTAAAGGGATGCAAAGCTTCTTTTATCCATTGGGATATATAAGAGCCCTTCTCTTACCATTATACTTAACACCTTTACACACCTAAATGAGCATAGATCCTATATTATAGCCATTTTATCATCTTAGAGCATTCTTCATTAGAGTGGAGCTAAGCATCATCCATTTGCATTCAATCATCCAAGCTATTTTGTGAAGATCAATGGAGTTAATCAAGAAAGGCCTTGTTTTCATGACTTGATGAACCTCCATCCTCAATCCTCTTGGATCAAACAACAACTATCAACCCTTTGATAGCTAAAGGATCTACCTAGGTCCATTTCATTGATTTAGCTTTCTAAAGAGTAGAGAAATAAATGTTAGCATGTTAGCTTGAGGTTTATTTTCAAGGTTCTAATGCATAGTGTTGATGTTTATTACTTGTTTAGCTCTTAGCATGATGGTATATTGATCTAGTTAGCATTATATTAAAGATATTAGGTGTTAGATTTGATTTCCTTTGCATTGTTAACTAATTCATGTACACAATCATTAAGTTCGAGAATTTTCCACTCTCAAAGTTCAATTCTGAATATTCTTATAATGATGGTCGATTCGCCAAGCTTAGGTCAGCTCCAGTGTCAAGCAATACTTTAGTTGGATTCAGGGTGAGTTCTTCTAGTTTGGATCAATTTTCATGTTTTTAGGTTGACTCCATGCCCAATGGATGCTTCAAGGCCACCGGTCTTTTCATATGGCAGGAAAATAACCTCGTTGAGTCACCAATTATTATCCAAAATTCCCCTTTTAGGTAATTTTGATAGCTTACAATTTCATTTTGTCTTAGGAAAGGATAAAATTGGTAAAAATGAAGAAGTTTAAGGTTATAAGGGTTCACTTCTGATGCAGCCTAGAATTTACTAGATAACACCCTAGACGTGCTGGCACATCACTCAACCTAGATTGAGCGCTCACTCAAAGCACGCAAAGGTACTAGGTTCCTCTTTAGGGTTGTTGTAGTAAGATGTTAGCATGATGAAGGAAGAAACATATAGATCCATAACTAATCCATCATTCTACAATGCATGCCATATTTAGATCTATGAAAGAACAAGCTTAAACAATAATCATGATTGAATCAAGAACATGCACTACTCAATTACACACAGGAATGACACTTAGATTCAACCAATATCTCCCATCTATTAATAAACACAAGCTCTTTACAATAATGGCATTCTATACCATGCATGCATGGATCTGATACAGTAATCCAGTCATATGCACATATCTCTTTATGCTTACCTCTTACACTCTGCATATACCTATATATCTCTCATCCCTATCTCTCTATATGGTAATTAACTACATATATATAGGGTGGGACTTTCCCCTTCACCACTTATCTATTCCAAAATAGGTCGCATGCTATTAATAGCCACGCGTCATTTACAGCATAACCACACATGCAAGTGTGCTATCTATAGACCTCTTACAGTTAACTGAAGTGAAAATCCTATTCTTAGCTCATCTCCATACAAAATGATTTGATCCGATCCTCTAAAGATAGACAATGCGTGGCACATGTCTCTTTGCATCGTTGGTGTGTTCCATGCCATCTTCTAAAAATAGGTCTTCATGCTCAAAATCGGCTAAGTCTTGAATGTTGAACTTGCCCTCCATGCACAGGTTCTTCCTATCCATTCATGCCCTTAAACTTGGCCTATTTTCCCACACGGTTCTGACTTCTTGTGTGAGTTCTGTCAAGTGTTCTCTGATCAACATTACCCCACACTAATCTCATTGTCACCCCGACAATGGGTATCTCCAAAATTGAAGTAAAGAATAGAAGAATGGAAAGAATAAGAATGAAAGAATGTAGATGAATAAAGAAGTTTTATGAGGCAGCCTCCTCTGTATCAGTTTGAAGTATCAACTCTGGATACTCCTCCTTTATTTCGGCCTCCAAGGCCTGCCATTCAACAAGTGCTTGTTCTACTTTTTTTGGAATGTCCATAGTAATGGAATCCAATTCATCCCTCACAATCTCCCCTTTTTCATTTTGCAGAACCAACACAATGCTGGACATTGAGGTCATTCTTCCTTCTAGAAGATCCATCTTTTGCGCAATGAGCTTCCCAAGCTCTTCCAACCAAGTCTTGTGCGGATCTTGTGTTGTGCCATAAGGCCTCGCCTCGCTTCGCTTAACCATTAAAATCTTTCTGCGTGACCCAATGTTTCATCCTTCATTGCTCTCTAGACCTCATTGTTTTCTTCCAGGGTCTTTATATTGATAAGCACCTCTGGAGCTGTGCAGATGTTCAAAGCTCCGGTCTGATTTCTTCAATACTTCTTATAGCACTTGTAGCAGCCCTTCATAGGATGTAATCTTTCACATCACTGAGGCTTTCTCTCTCTGCCTCTTGTTCTGGATTCCTTGGTGCTGGCATGTGCAGAGGTTCATCTTCAAGTACTAGGTCCACCAAATTTCCTACATAATGTATCGCTGAGGGAAACATTTGTGGTACCTTGGGCTCCAAGTGTGGCCTAGCTCTTATGACATTATCTCCAATATCCTCTACGATGTTGATAAATACTTCATTCTTCTTCTGTGCTAAGTCCCTCTCTTACATTATGCGCGCTATCTCTACATCCTTTGTCTTTAGCTCCTCATGCAATGCTCTTATCATTGTAACTTTGTCCATGTTTCTTCACAAATTTAGTAGAAACCTTTACCAATGTGTTGTTGACCTACTCATCTAACATGACAATAGGCTTTACTATCATATGTCTAGCTTGGGGTGCCTTCTTCAGCTATCTCAACACACATGACTCTTTGCATATATCAAAGTTAGGCTCATCCATATGGGTGTGCATTACCATGATAGTTTCTTTTTCGAGTGTGCACAGTCACCATGTCCTCATCCATTAGCTCCCAAATAATAAATCCTTTGTGCTATCGTGCTCTGAAGTGGGTGCAAAAATTTTCCTACATCCTTTACATACCCCATGGCTGGTGGAATGTGCTCTCCACTCGTTCTTCTAGACTAGTTGCTACTTAGGGAATTTAGCTTCCAAATTTGGGACTTGTGTCTCCATGTCCTGAATAGTCTCTGCAGCTGTCTCCTCTAGTCCCTCTTCTTCCTCTCCTCTTTCCTTTGATTCCTCACCCTTTTGTTCTTCTATGTTCTCTGGAAGTGTAGGAGAATTAGGCGCACTTTCCTCTGACTCTTCCGCCTCCTCATTTAACTTCAATTTCCTCCTCTCACATGGTTGCCTCCTTCTGTGGAGAGAGTCTGGGTGATTTGTGCACCATGTTTGGAGTAGCACCTTGGGTCCTTGTTCTCCTAAACACCCTCTTAAATTTGTGCTCCCCTTGGATTGCATTCAAGTCCTCATCATCCCCCTCTTGTGGCTGAGGTGGTGTAGTGGTGTGCTCAACTTCACCCTTATTTGTAGGATGTCTCCTACCTCTATGCTCCAAACCACCACTATCTTCACACTCCTCCTCCTCATCCTCCACTTCAATTGGCTCTGTGGGCTTAGGCACTGGGATGTTCTCCATTGTATGCTTTCCCTTTGGTGGTGTTGGAAGTGTGAACTCACCTTCCACATACTTGTTATTCTCCATCTTTGGCTTTAGTTGGAGATACACCAACACTGCTCCAATATCTCCCACCACCAAACTTATTGGTTTAATGCTCAAAACATCAGAAATGAGTCTTTCAACATATGCACCCCACTGATACACATATTTCTTCCTTAGTGTGTGGTAGTCACAATCTACCTTATCCACGTTGAACGTTAGTCGCCACACATCTGTAAACATGTGTGTACTGATGCCTGGAAGTACCTTGCTAGTGAATGCATATGACAACTTACACCAAGGAATCCATGCTCCATCTTTCATGGAAAACTACACTATACAGAAATGCTGGTATACAACAAACTGAACTACCTTTCCAACCACCAAAGGCAAGTCCTTGGGGATGCGCCATTCTTCCTCAAAAGCCACACGAAGCCTATCATACCACTTCTCAACCCATTGCTTAACCTGCTCTATCATGGATCCCTCACATAAGTACTTCTTGAAACACTCGCAGTGATTTTGTTGTTCCATTGATACTCCCATACCTTCTCCTTCAGTCCATCAGGTACTTCGATCTCCATGAACACTAGTGATAACAGAACAACTCCAAAGCTGATCTTTCCTCATGTGTGCGCTTCTTCAACATTATCTCTGTAATATACCACGAAATGTTGTAGACTACTCCTTCAGACATCTTTTTGGCAATGTGTAGCCACATGGTGTTCACTTGTGACCACCTTTCCTGGTCATTGAGCTTTGTAATGAGATGTACAACTACTTGTACAACTAGATACTTCTTTAGTTTATCGATGTCCATACCACACTTTGTATATCCCAACTCCTTTCTGGTCTCCAATATTGTGGTTTTATCTATTAGATCATCTCACAAATCATCTCCTGTGCCTTTCAACCCCATTACTGTGGAGATGAGTGTAGCTGAAATTATGACTCTGCGTCTTGCAAAGTAGAAAAAATCCTCATGCACTCTGCTCATGAGCCACTGGTACAAGGGCTCATACTTCCGAAATAAGGGAGCTCATAAAGTTGGTAAACTCCTATCCTCTGTAAGAGCTTCTCACCAAGCATCGTCATACACTGACATATCTTCTACCATGCATTTATTTGTCTTCGTGTTCAACAACGCGTCAAGCTCCTTCTTGTTCTCTATGGTATGGTGATTGTACTCACTCACTTTGCTTTTCCTTATGTGAGAATCCCACTCTGGCCGACGATAACCCCCTCTAGATATTGCATCTTAGAAAATTAATTTTTGAGCCATTTCATCTTCTTCTTCTACTACCTTCCTCTTTCCCTTCACTCCTACTACAACTATTTTCTTGGGTGCCATTTCTACCTACCTTTGCGATCCTTTGTAGATCCTTCTTTGCTCAAATTTGCGCAAGGTGCAAAGCAAACCCTAGTTCAATTCAGCATGCCCTAGGTGAAATTACGTGCCCCTAGCTCATCTCTCTTTGCCTCGCTTTACTCAAACCCTTCACCACTGGGACACAAGCTTCTTCGCATAGATCTCTTCATCACGACTGGTTACACACCTCTCGCACCTTAAAACGATCACTCGGCTCTTCACACTTGGCTTCTTTCAAATACTCTTAATCGCAATGGTAAAAATGAATTCACATCCCATCCTTATATATTTTTTCAAATTTTGATGCATTTATTGCTCCTTCACCTACCAAATATCCTCTCATTCATTGACCAAATTTGTTCATTTCCTACAAGACATCTCTTCACACGCCCTAGCTATAACCTTCTAGCACACCTTCCTACCCTCTAGTCACAGACTTCTCTTCAGCATGCCCTTGCACCCGAGTACCTCATCACTGTACCTTCTCTTGGTAGTTATCATGGCCTCTACTTACCTCGTGTTATATTATCCTTTCATTCATCTCCATCCTTGGTCACTTTTGAGAAGCAATCTTCTTTTGACTTAAAGCACACCCATAACAACTTATTCCTTTCACCTTTCAATTCCCACAATCTTTACTTGGATATCAACAACCACCCCACACTAAAAGGATGTGCAATCCTCTACGCATAAACATTCTTCACATAGTAATTAGCTTCATGTGCGCAAGCATGCTTATTACATAAGAACAACAACTAAATTGACAAAGCATAGCGATAATGAAGGAAATACATTAAGGAAATATGGAATTAAAAACCTAATCTAAATGGCAATACTACCTTATTACAAACACCAAGAAGACTTATTTATAGTAGGGCTTCAGCCTACTCCCATTAAAGTAACTGGGTAGCCGTGTTCCATCAAGTGCTTCTAACTGAAAGCACCTGATTCAAGTATGTAAGTGATGACATACGACCCCAACCAATGTACTTTGAGCTTGCCGGATGGCACAAATAACTTTGAGTCATAAAGAAGTACCATTTGTCCAATCTCAAACTTCTTATCCCTTATGTTTCTATCATGCCATGCTTTCTTCCTAGCCTTTTCCTGCTTCTAACTCCATCGTGTTATGGCTCATCGCTCATCCAGTTGAATCATCTTCTCAATATGCTCTTCTAAAGCATGCTCATCAGCTAGACCTCCAACGGCACATAAATGCACAAAGAAGGTAACATAAATTCTATAGGGAGAACGACTTCTACACCAAACACCAACTGAAATGGTGTGGCTTTGTTCAATCTCTTATAAGTTATTCTATATGCCCAAAGAACAACTGACACTTTATCATCCCAATCCTTTCTTCCAACATCACAAATTTTTGTCAATGTCTAGCTCAAAATCTTGTTGAAAGCCTCAACAGTTCCATTTGCCTGAGGGTGGTAAGGTGTAGTCTTATGGTGGGCAACCATAAACTCATCTAATAGGATCCTTATGGTTTCATTTAAAAAGTGTGTACCCCTATCACTTGTCAAACTTAAAGGACATCCATATCTTGTAAGAACATTCTCCCATAGAAACCTAGCATTGTTGAGCTATTGATAGCTCCTTCGTAGGTGCTTTGCCTTCACCCACCATGTGAGATAATCTGTGCAAGTAATGATATAGCACGATCCAGCCTTCTATGCGTGGCTAGCGAAATAGGTCCTACAAAGTCGATGGCCCATTTCTCAAATGGTTCGCACTAGTAATTGGTCTCAAAGGCATCTCATCTCTTTGTCTTGGTTTTCCTAGGCGCTGACAATGGTCACATGCCTTACAATATTCTTTACAATCTTTATACAATGTCTCCCACCATAATCCAACAAGTAGGATCTTCTGTGCAGTTGCATCATCACCTACATAGTGGCCTCCCAATACCTCCACGGGCTTCTTCCATAATATCCTTGCACTCATGCTCTAATACACAATAGTGTAATACTTCATCTCGCCTAACTTATAGAGGTCACCACTGACAACATAAACGGTGCCACATATAACAAGTTGATTCTTTTCTAATGCCTTCATTCCTTCCTCGGTGCTACACCCACTACCCATAGAAAGACAACAATGTCTTCTAATTTTGATGGCACACATTGTAACCTATATAATTGGGCATCTGGCATGGTTTCTTCAATTGTCTGTGCTTCCTCTCCTGAGTTGATTCTAGACAAGTGGTCTGGTCCAGAGTTACTTTTCCTAGCTTCACCACAACTGTGAAGTCAAACTCTTGAAATAAGAGTACCCATATGCATATGTGCCCCTATAAGACAGCTTATTTACCAAGTACTTCAATGCCATGTGATCTATATAGAATACAAATGGTGTAGCTAGAAAATACTATCGAAACTTGTGCAATGCATAGATCATTGACAAGGCTTCACGCTCTGTAGTTGTATAATTTTGTCTACAGAGTCAGCTTCCTACTAGCAAAATAAATAGGATGATCGACAATACCTTCTCTAGGTTGAGCTAATATTGCACCAATGGCCGTGCTAGAGGCGTCCACGTGTACATGAAATGGTTTGTCCCATGAAGGAAAATGTAGGATAGGTGCGGTAGTAAGTTTCTCTTTCAATGTTTCAAATGCATGCTGTCGATTCTCCCCAATAGAATGTACCTTTTCCTTTCAGTAACTCCTCCAAAGGTGTGGCAATTTTTGCATATCCCTTGATGAATTTTCTATAATATCCTATGTGTGACCTAAAAATCCACACACCTCACTTTGACTGGTAGGCGCTTCCAAGCCTAGAATGACTGCAACCTTAGTTGGATCAACAAGTAATCCTCTCCTTGCAGATTATGTGTCCTAATAGTATTCCAAAAGGTGTAGAAAATATGCACTTCTTGATGTTCAAAGAGATACTCAATTGTCTGCACCATTCAAACATTAAGCGTAGATTGTCACAGTGATCCTTAACAAGCCCATATACTATCCAATCATCGAGGTAGACCTGTAAGAAGTTGTGAATAAAATCTTTGAATGCCTGAACAACTATCTACGAGAATACAACATACGTGTTTTTCAATCCAAAAGGCATCACAATATAGGCAAAACTACCCCATTCAAAGAGTAAAATTTGTCTTTTCTTGATCCTCCTTCGAGCAATCCTAACCTCGATGATATCCTAAAACCCATCTCAGAAGGAATAGATTTCGCACGCTCGCTACTCCTTCAGTATTTCCTCAGTGAATGGTGTAGGAAAGGGATCTGTGACACATGCTACATTTAGCTCCCTATAGTCCACACATATTTGAATTCTACCATCCTTCTTGATATTGATCACCATTGGACTAACCCATTCTGACTCATCAAGGGGCTTGATAATTCTAGATTTCAACATTTTATCAATTTCTTCTTTTACCTTTTCATGCAAATTAGGATTCATTCTGTAAGGTCTCTTTCTCATTAGGCGTGCACCATCCTTAAGCTTTATCTTCATTTCCCCAAGTGATTCATGCACGCCTTTAAGTTCATGATACCCTCGAGGGAATAAGTCCTGATAATCCCTAAGTAACTCAATGATCTTTGCCACTTCCGATTCTGACCAATAGTCTCCAATTATGACCTCCTTAGGCTCAGCCTCCGATCCTATATTGACCTTCTTTGTCTTCATTGGTTCATGGTATGCACCATATCCTTATCTACACTATCCAAGACCTTGCGCACCCCCTTGTGAATGGTCAATATCCAAGTTTTCAACTTCCTCATCATCCACGATGTACACCATCTTTCCTTTTTCTTTCTCAAGGAAAGCACGTTCAAGCAATATGGAGTCTTCTCCTTCTTCTTCAAAATGCGCACCTGATTCTATCTCACCAAATAATTCTTGTATGAGTTCCTCCACCTTTGCACTATCTCCCATGGTTAACCGCTTGACAAATTTTAATGCCTCTTCTATTGGAGGTTGGGAAGAAAAGTAGTCAAAGGTCTGGATCATTCCTGTAGTCAAATTTTTCTAGTTTCTAGTCTCTCGATGTAGTTCTGTATACATACCAAGTGCATGCGCACCCTTGTAGAGTGGAGTACAATTTATGCACCTAAAGTGAAGGTGGTAATGCTTCCTGTCCTGCCATCCAGAGTCTCTCACACTACTGAATGTGGTGCTGAATAGTTGATCACCATTATAAGTGTAAATCTACGTAGGTGCATTGCTTCTTACAAACCTAGTAGATAAGGCGATCTCCTATCTCCTTCCACTCTATAAGATTATCTCTATGAACTACCCACCAATGCAGATGCTATCCCACACAAGACATATGCTAACATGTCTCTTCTCCTGACCTGGTCTATCCACTGTGCCTCCATGGCTTTCAAAAATATAGGAAGATCTTCTACTCCTGTATACCAAGGTATCACAGCCCACCTATCCGCCGAAATCGAACGAAGTCCATTCTTACGCACAACCACACTTTTTACCTCGCGCCTACTAGTTCATATGTACCATGAGCCCAATTGTCACAAGCAATACTTGTAGTATCACTAATAGAATGAGAATCCTCCCACTATAGGATGCCTTCCTTTGATGGATCATTGACCTCTGGGTCTTGAATAACGCGTACATAGATTCTGTTTAAGTCCTCCTCACTTAGAGGCTCAACATACGGTGTAGACTTCCCATCTCACAAAGATATCACAACTATTTCCTCCTTGTTCTCAAAGCTGATATACCCCTTATCAATCTTAAGTCATCATTCTTCACATAACACCAAGGGCGTCCAAGAAAGGATGAAAAAGTGGTACTTCTCGCAAGTGCTAATACCTCAAAATCCCCAATGAATTTGGCCCTCAGTATGGTTATAGATGCATCCTTCAAAACTCCTATGGAGTGGCCTTAGTCCTATTTTCGCCATAAACAACACATTAGATGATGGATGTAATGGAGGCCTACCCATTTTTACCCATGCATCTAAGTAAGCACATTTACTTCCGCACTGTATCAATCAATATGTTTCTCATCAACCATCCATCCATAACAACATTTAGATTAATTTCCTTGTCATAGTCAATGCTATCAGGGGAAATATTCACATGTAGGATCTACCTGTCCGCTTTCAAGACTTCAGGCGTGGAGAGTTCCCTTTAACCAACTTCCTAATAAGTGGAATGGTGTTCTCCTCGCGCAACATTTTCACACTTCTCTCACCTCATCGATACCAGCTTGACTGTGGTCTCGATGCTTTCTTCTACTCCTTTGAGTACTCGTATCTCACCCCAAGATTCCTTAGCACTTCCATGGTATTTTGGTAAACTTCTTTCCGATGAGCAGGATTTGGGTACTCGCATGCAAAACCTCCTCCTTGGTGATCGTAGGCTTCAGCCGCAATGCCTCTCTTTGTGCGTGTCACTTCAGCTTCATGTAGTAATTCACCGTCAATGCCTCGTGTCTCGTGGTGCTATCTTTGGGCATCCACTAATCTTCGACCATGTGTAGGATTCTAACCATCTCGATGCCTTTGTTTTTTAGCCTATGTTGCTTACTCCGATGCTCATATAAGTCTAGACACTCTTCATAGCTATGGTTTTTTCCACAAAAAGATAACATGCAATATTCTCAAGAATTCATGCCTATAGTGGTTAGGAGATCCACACGTATAACATGTTCCACAAAGAACTCACCTCTTCCATTAGGGAACTCACCTCCACAAATTCGTCACGGCCTCGCCCTCCATATCCACAATGATATCCACGCCCCTCCCATGACCTCCTTCAAAACGCCCTCATTCCTATCATAGTGCATTTGATTATGATCCCGATCCTCGGTGCTCATTCTTACTCTTAGAATTATTTGTTACACTTGTCTTTCATACCCTAATGTCTATAAAGATCATGATCTCACCAATCAATCGACAATCCTCAAAGATTACATGGGTCGTGGACTCCGCAAATCTTGCAAAAGCATGATACATTCTTCCTTATCATGTGATGTAACAAAGGAAAGTAACTAACATCATGATTCAAATGACATGATTTCACATTCTAACAACAATGAACGATAGATCTATGAGGGCAACTATCCTCGGTGTGGCCTTCCACCTCACAATTTGTACACCAAATCCTACCTAAGTGAGCACGTTTCATGGGCTGAATTCTCTACTTGTTTTGCCATAGCTGCAATCTGTGCCTCTAAGAATGGACTAATGCCCGTGTCAATGCTCCCAATTGAAAGTTCACAATCACTATCAAATAGCCTCAACATGCAAATCTACTTCTAGTGCTTCATGCGTGGATCAAGTATATGTCTTATGTGACAGTGCCCTTCTAAATGGTGTAATCAATCCTCCAACAAACCATTGTGCATGCTAGCTTGTGTGAATATCATAAGAAAGCTTAGATAAGAGTGTTTTAAAATGATCATCATACTCATGTACACTCTCAGTAGTGCCTTGCTTAATATCCTTGAGCGCACTTATACTCTTCTACTCAAACTCGGGATATGGAACTCTTTCAAGAAAGCATCCTTCAGCGTTGCATAATCCACGCAAGTTTGATTAGGGTCAAACTTCCTATACCAACTGTGTGCATGTCCCTGTAATGTAGTAGAAATTGACTTGCCTTACGCTCAAAATCCATGATCCCTTTCGCGCACCACAATATTTCACACATGTGCACATGCTCAACAACATCCTCTATGCCTCTATACTCCTAAGACGAAGAGACATCTCCATATAGATATTTTGTGGTTGCTGCGGCCTTGACCACCTGATCCAAAACCTCATGTGTTTCCTCTACCTCTAGAACCACCAGATCCACCTAAACCACCTATACCTCCTGATCCTCCACCTGTAGCTGGAATAGGACTTGTAGATGTACTCCCCTGTGCTCTAACAATGAGTACTATACTTTGAACCCCTACAATCTATGAGGTAGTTCCACTTCCAGAGGTGAATCCAACATTTTGTGCGCTCACGTTATGTGTGGATGATGCACCTAAAAATGTTCCTCCAAATAACATTGAAGTCATTTGTCTTGCCATTGATGTACTTTCTCCCTGACTTACTCCTGCTCTCCTACTTCCCAAGTTAGCTTGCTAGTTACTTGTCATACTAGATATGGGAAAACCAAGCACAAGGGCTAGGTCACCAGGTGGATTAAGATGCACCCCGTGGCCCAGTAGTCTTTGCTGGCACACTTTTGTGTGAAGCCAAGGGGGATCTCTGTCATGCTTTCTAAGATGGGGGAGTTCCTGATGCTCTGGCCATGTCTTCTACGTGAGCTTCAAATCCTTCACAAGCCATCTCTCTCCTCAACACCATACTTTCTGTAATGGTACACTGCTTTTCTCTATCTCCCTCTCGCGTGCCTCATTATACTTAAGCCACCTTTCCTCTCTCTGCCTTTTTGTCGCTAGGTCTGCCATCTTTCACCAAACTTGTTCCTGCCCTCACACAAGGTGAGGTTTAGTTAGCCATTGGTTTACTCTCTAGGTTCAAAGTTACCATCAAGATCTTGATCGCCAATGGAATACCTTGCAAATATGCTCCTCTAGGATACCACAAAAATTGGAATTCAGCTACCTCTGGGAAAGAATATGTCGAAATTGAATATTCTAAAATATAACTATTTAGAACACCACGAAACCACGTATCCACAACGCGAGTCCATGATCAAATCAGCATCATAAAGGGCCTAAATTCTTCCTATGTCCAAACAAGTGTGTGATATCTCCAATTCTACTTAGATGCATAAGCAATCAGCCACTCATATAATTCTACTGGAAAGATGGCGAAAAATCTCTCATATAAGTTGTCATACAGATTCTGTTCTACCCAAGTGCGTGTGTTAAACTCAGATCCACTACTGAACCACCATGCATATTCTTCCTTCTAGGTCGTGTATCCACTCCTCAATACTTGCTAGAGTTAACCGATACATCTTCATCGTGAACCATCCCGAAAAAATCAAAAAGAGGTCCCAAAAAGAAACCAATGATGCAGCCTAGAATTTACTAGATAACACCCTAGATGTGCTTTGGCACATCACTCAGCCTAGACTAAGTGCTCACCCGAAGCACGCAAAGGTACCAGGTCCCTCTTTAGGGTTGTTGTAGTAGGATGTTAGTGTGATGAAGGAAGAAACATATATATCCATAACTAATCCATCATTCTATAATGCATGCCATATTCAGATCTATAAAAGAATAAGCTTAAACAATAATCATGATTGAATCAAGAACATGCACTACTCAATTACACACAAGAATGACACTTAGATTCAGCCAATATCTTCCATTTATTAATAAACACAGAAGCTCCTTACAATAATGGCATTCTATACCGATGCACACATGGATCTGATACAATAATCCAGTCATATGCACATATCTCTTTATGCTTACCTCTTACGCTCTGCATATACCTATATATCTCTCATCCCTATCTCTCTATCTGTAATTCACTACATATATATAGGGTGGGGACTTTCCCTTCACCACTTATCTATTCCAAAATAGGCCGCATGCTATTAATAGCCACGCGCCATTTATAAGCATAGCCACACATGCAAGTGTGTTATCTATAGACCTCTTACAGTTAACTGAAGTGACAATCCTATTCTTAGCTTGTCTCCATGCAAAACGCTTCGATCCGATCCTCTAAAGATAGACAATGCGTGGTGCGCACGTCTCTACATCATTGGTGTGTTTCCGCATGCCATCTTCTAAAAATAGGTCTTCATGCTCAAAATCGCTAAGTCCTAAATGTTGAACTTGCCCTCCACGTGGGGTTCTTCCTATCCATTCGCGCCCTTAAACCTAGCTTGTTTTCCCGCATGGAATTCTTGTGTGAGTTCTATCAAGTGTTCTTTAATCAACACTTCCCCAAAGATAAAGCTCTAAAAATCCATACTTATCTAAAAATAAGAAAATTTGGAGAAAATTGAGAAAAGTAGACTTTCTAGTGTATCATGGCTTTTGAGGTGTGGATGGAACTAGTTCCCTAGGCCCATTGGTTCCCCGCGTTGGTCTAAAGTCTAAAATATAAATAAATTGGTTTATTTATAGTGTAGTGCGGAATATCAGGAGGTAGATGGAACAAAGGTACACGTTCCTTCAAGCTCAAAGTTCCCGCATCCCTTTTCGGGCCGCAAAGAAGAAATTTGGCTATGTATTTAATGTATTTCTGGTGAGAGGGGTGCAGATGACCCAAATTCAAAAGGAACAAGTTTCGGAAGGCCAAAGTTACATAAGACTTGGGTTCAACTCGCAGGAGTCGAAGGGAATAGAGAATTACGGAGATACACAGCGCAGGATGAATGACGAAACTAGTTTCCGTTGGGAGTTAGTTCCTCGTATCAAGGTCGAGCTACAATACAAAGGGAGTGCTAGGGAGAAAAGGTTATAGTGGGAGTAGTGAACTATTGTGGGTCAATGAAGGATTTTGGGAAACTAAGCGGTGAGTGAAATGGTTCTCAAGTTCCACCCCCGATCCAAATATATGCTAAACACAAAGCCATTTAAGACCCTCTACAGACAATGTAGAGATGGTTGAAATAAATAGAACTAGTTACTATGTTCCCTAGTTCTCAAAACCCGATCTATCCATAAGAAAAGGCAAAAATAGATAATTATGTACTTGTTTATTCATGTAAAGAACCACTTTCAACCCATCTTGCACCCCCGAACTTAAAATGGCCATAAATTTTGCCTAGATTATCCAAATTGACAAATTTTATATCATTAGAAAGATATCAACATCCTCTACACAACAAAAATTGTATTTATTAATTTAGGTGAGGGTAGGTTGGTGAAAAAGAGGAAATACTCTCTAGCATTGAAGGACACAAGCTCCAGGTTGTTCAACCATCACATTTAATGAAGTATGATGCCTTATCTTCTCTTGTAAGCAAACTATCATGGAGGGATGGCCTTGATAGGCTGCCCATGCCCCTTTTCAAACATTTAATGCATCTTTTTAGTGGGTGGAGGCAGAAGTTTGAGTTTCCCTTTTCTCTCTCTCTCTCTCTATATATTGTAAAACTCTCACTTGTGGGGGTTCTATTTTGATTGTAAAAAACTCGCCAAAAGTGTCACTTAGTGAGGGGGCGGGCTTTGAAATGTATTTTCCTTCTTCATCAATGTAATGGTGTTTTTAGACAAAAAGAAATTCTTAGTTTTATGGTGTTTCTCTTAGTATTTTGTTCTCTCCTTGCTTCTCCATTCTTACTTGTTGTATTTTGTGCATGTATTTCTCACTTGCAGGTTCATTTTGTTGTGTTTCATGGAGAATAGATGGTGAATGAAGCCTTGGGTCTATGTCACATTTGTCTGGCCTCTCCCTTCTCCATTTTCCTTCTCCCTTTTCCCTCATTAGAGTATCTCCACCCCTTTTTTGGTGCTATCACCTCTCTTAGCTTAGGATTTCCCATTTTCATGCACCTTTCTCTCTCCTTGGTCCCTTTAATTGTTCAAGTAGGATCGGATAGCTGAATTTCCTTCTTTAGGAGTAGTTTAGCATTAGGATTAGGTAGAGGAACCAACCTTCTTTGGAGGTTTGTCTCAAGTAGCAAGTCCCACAACTTGAGAGACAATCCCATGTTACCCAAAAACACTGATTGCTCATCCATACATTCATGCAAATTAGAGGGTGTTCCTTTTTGTGATAACACATACCACTCTTGAATTCTCACCTAAGACAATGCATGTTAGCATTGGCTTAACCTCATGTAATATCTCGCTTTGATGATAGTTCTATCTCCTATCCCTCTACATGTTGGTATGTAAGCCTCGTGGAAGCGAGACATACCCTTACATTTTCCTTGATTCCTCCAAGAAGACTAATTTAAAAATAGACATTATAGAACTGCAAATGATTATATTGGCTTCATGTTAGTATTTATCATCTTTTCTAAACTTTTTGGGCCATGATGAAATTGAAAAAAACTTATGATTGATCATACTATTTACATTCCATTCATTTTCTTTTATGATATATGCAAACTTATTGACACTAGAGATAAATAATGACATGTGTCCGACATTTATATATGTCTCAAGAGTTTGAACTAAAAACCACCTACATATATCATTACCTTCTTCAATCAAAAGGTTGTTCAAGATGCCTTTGGGGGTATATGTCCACATTAGGAACAAAATAGTCTAATAATCAAAAACTTTCTTTTCACTCCTTGCGTTCTTCTTGAAATCTTCATGTATCTAAAACTTTACTTCATCCTTCTACCTTCATGTAATATAAATTCAAATTTTCATGTGCTTTAACAACTACTTCTTTCTCCTCATTCAATAATTGATTAGATTATCTCCTCGAAATAATATGTAGCACTCAAATATATATCTTAATTTTGTTACTCTAAAGGTTGCATTCCCATCAAACACTTGGCTTTCACATCCTCCTCTAAAAAGGTAACAAATAATTATTTTGTGCCTATCGGCGTTCACATTGCATCCTTTTGAGTGCGATTTCTAGTTAGGGTATTCACTTTTATTGGTTCCATATGTTTTCTCCTTTATTTATATGAATAAGTATTTGTTTACATACTCATAAAATGCCCACAAATACATACGTTAGATATAGTTTTTTTAAACTATAAAATATGAGGTTTATGGCAAATTTTGACTTGCCCATTTATTATGTATAGATAATAAAATATTGACACATAATAACCCTTATATTGTGTGTATTTTTAATTTTTAGTTGAGGTTACGCTCCTTGATTCTCCAATAGTACATTGCATTGAATAAATGTGACATATATATAGGTTAACAATTAAAACAAAACTATGAAAAATGAGATGTAATTATTTTTATTTTAAAAATAACATGAGTATATTAAGATAGATATAGGTAAAGGTGTGGTTTTAGGTCATTATCAAGGAAGACATCAAATTTGTATTTTATATTTATTTATTTTTATATTATTTTTAATGAGAAACTTGTGAAGAGATTATTTTAGGTTTGTAATCATTTGATACTTATTATATATATTTTGTGATTTCCTTGAGTAATTTTCACAAAGATTTATATTTGTTTTGTTTATATATTTGGGTATAGCTTACCCATATTTGAATTTTGAAAATGAAGAGCAACAAAGATAATATTGAAGAGATTATCTTCAATGATATCAAGGAAAAAAGTGAACAAATGATGGAGGAACAAAGGTATTGTGAAAAGGATATTGAAAGAGAAAGATGTGCTCAATGAAAGGCAAAAATGTCGGGTTTAGAACTAAAAGCACAAACGAGACAATGTGCAAATGAAATACTAACATATCATGTTTGAAGATCTCAAGATGATCAACATAGATTGAGAAGAAGATTGCAAAGACACACATATTTAGATACATCCATTTAGGCATAACGAAAACAACTACAAGAATGTAATTATGAAGCATTTCAAAGGTATCACTAAAATATTTCTAATATTGTGGTTAATTAAAAGGAATGAATTCATTAACTATAGATCATGTGCTACATATGTGAAAAATATAACAAAGGATGTGTTGGTGAAATAATTTGTCACAAGGAAAATTAGTGGTTTTCACCAATGGTCACGGGACTAGGTCCCTCCTCTTGGGAATGGGGAGGCTCTCATTTATTGAATGTGGGAAAAGTAATTTTTTTGTGGTTAGGCCAAGGATCACACATGAATACTCCACTAAACCTGTGGCAAATTGCTTGTAATGAATACAAGGGAGGAATTTTCTTGGGGAGAGGTGAAGGGAGATAAGAATATAGGGAGAGAGGGTTAAGGTAGTGAATATGCACTTGTAAACTTCATTGACATTAACCAAAGTAGGTCCACATCTAATAGGAAGAAAACAATCATGTAAGCAATAGTAAGATTAAAAAATCAAAGACACAAAGTTCAATTGATTTATTCCTCAAAGATACAAATTTCTTTCTTGGTTGTTCAAGATTACAATGCTTGCAAAGTTGAAAGTAGGAAGTAGAAGAACATAGACAAGAAAATAGAAGAAATAACTTCTTGCTTGTAGTAGGAGAACAAAAGTTATCAACCCTTTGGAATGGAGAAGCCATCCCAATATATAGCTTTACAATATGTCTCTTCATCTCCCCCCACATGACTTTTCACATTCCTATCACTTGTGACCTTTCATATTCCTATAGGAATAAAGACAAGTATTTTTATTATTAATGAAAAAGAACTCTTACAATGCAAAATTAAAAGGTCACTTAAGTGAATAAGATGAAATAGTCAAAAGTACATTCCCAATGAAGAATTAGAACATAGAGAGAGAGAGAGAGAGAGAGAGAGAGAGAAGAAGAGAGAGAAGAAGAGAGTGATCAATATGAGGATGAAGTTTTCAATGATGAAGAGCTATCTCTTAAATAAATGTTCTCGAATGAACTCTCTACCTTTGACTTCCTTACTAAAACAAGTTACTACGAGTGCCACCTTCTCTTGCTTGTGGAATGCAAACATAACCCAAAACATTGATCCAAGTCTTGGGAATACCACCAATGGTATTGCATTGTGTGAACCAAACTTGATGATCTCTTGTAGTATTAGAGATGGAGCCTCTAATTTCCATGAGGGATTCCAAAGTATCCTCATTAAAAGAGAAAGGATATCCTGCCTCTTTCTAGACCAATTATTGGAAATACTTTAGGAGATCTTCCAAGGATGAATGTTTGTGAGTGGAGGTGATCCAAGCTTCTGCACACTATTGTTGACATCTTCCAAGATTTCATATGCATGTTCTCCACAAGACTCAAGTTTTGAGATAACATCATTTATCATATCACACCTAACACTCATTGTGCATGACCACACAGGAGATAAATTATCTGAGATAGATGTGAATACATTATTTCTCACTAAGGAGTGAGAATCAAGACAACTCATCTCAAACACCAATGAGAACACACTATCCCAATGGGCCTTTTTCTCACCTCTCCTTGGTCATTTTCACCTTAGAAACAATGGCAAGGGAAAATTTGAATAAAGAGAGAACCTCGGGAAATAATACCTTTCTTTTTCCATAATTGTATCCACCCATTTTCATTGGCTCTCCCTACATGGTGTACCCTTGAGCCATCTTGATCACTTGAGGATCAAAATTTCGATGGGAGAGATAACCTCTCTTTGGAGGAGATGGTGATGTGTTGGGTTCTAAGAATGACTTACATAGGTGGTGAGGGTTCTCACATACTCTTCTAATTACTCTACTATCTATTTATTTTATTCATTTCTTGCAAGTAATCAAGTGCCAAACTCTTTGAATAGGTGTGCATCTCCTCGTGAGTGGATTGCCCCAAGGAAATCCTAATCAGCTCATAATCATCTTATGTCATTTCTCCCATGGGTTTAACAAATTTCATATGTGTAACTTCCACATAACGAGATCTAAAAGTATTGGTGAAGAAACGAGAAGTATGTTCTTTCTAGTATGCTTAGTTTTGATGTACTTTGAGATGACATAAAGTTAGGTGTTGTGGCTTATTTCACCATTCTTGATTCTCCTCCAAAAAACTCCTCTGTACCCATGGGAAGGTCTCAACTAGTGTGTACCCAAAGCAAGACATAAGGGAACTTTCAAGCACTTGATAAGGAATTAGGTCTTGCCCAAGATGAGGTGACTTGGTTGATGAGGAGGAAACACTTAGATTGTGGGGATGGTTAGATATATGTGATGGATCAATTTATCATAATTCAAGTGGTTCCATGAGATATTCTTTGACTTTTTCTTCTTGTGAAGCCTCCTAGGGGAGAAAATTTAGTGCAATTAGCTTACATGAGCTTCTTCTTGGAAGATTCCTCCGAATGAGCAAGACCCGTGGCCTTTTAGGTTCCTTGAGAGAGAAAGTGAGAGACACTTCCCTGGACATAGAAAATTTACCACTAGATTTAATAAAATAAACCCTTCTCCATTTGAACCAATATTTTGACCTCTGAATCACTACCATGGTTCTTTATTTGATGTCACTAGACTCTTGAATGTTCCATGGGGTGGGAGGAAGAGGAGAAGATTACATTGCTTGATATTTAAGATCAAATAGGTTTGATCCATCATCATTCATTCCTTCTACAAACCAGTCAAACTTGAAGTCCCTCATCTAATCCACTATCATTCTCATGTAGTTACATTTCTAACCTCAAAGTCATTAATGCAATTAGCCCAATAATCCTCAATTTTTGGAATATGATGTAAACTTGGTAGGAGGAAAGTCTCATGATTCTTCCTATTGTCAAAGTCAATTGAGACACATATGAATAAAATTGAAAGGCTTTGTAAAGGAGGAATCAATATTTTTTACATCTATTTATATTTTTATATGAGTATATCACAAGAGAAATAGGAAAAGATGCACCTTTCTTATTTTCACTTTTGCACATGGTGCAAACATAAGATAATTATCATACCGAACAAATCAATTATAATTATTATTATCTTTTCACTTAGATACCTTAGTAGTTAGTGAGGCAAGATCAAAATCCTTCGACCTTGATATAGGTGAAGGTGGGAAAATGAATGAAGTAACTTCCATATTTATCGATCAACCCAACTATTTGAGATGAGATTCTCTGCTTTCAGGATTGCCTTCAAGTAACCTTATGACATATACATGGTGAATGCATCATTCACCATAGAGAAGTGTGAGTTAATTTATGAATATGTGAACTCGGGTATTTTTCATAGGTCTAGTGACTTTTGTGGTACATTAGGTGTAGTGGAGAGACCTCGGAAAGGCCTTGTGTATGTGAGATCATACACCAAATAGGAATTCATGGTGAAATTTTTGGAGTACGTAATTTGTAACAACTATCGATGAATGTTATTTCTTATGATCTACCCCCAGTCAATCATTTGATCTCCTTCTGTGACCACCAGAATGAACTGAGCCATCCAATCTTGGAAATCCTTTGTGGTTTCTTCTCCCATCACCCTATTTAGTAGAATAATTGCATCTGAGTATGCTTTGTGAAATTCACTTTGGGACCAAGTGTTTGGGACCATATAAGGCTTCCTCCCTACTTAAGCCATGAACCAACTACCAAGCCACAGTAGTATGAGTCTATTCTTACCTATTCTGTGAGGCAAACTCCTTAGAGATGATTGTCTTGTTATTCTAGGTAGAAATTTGTAGGCATTGCACGAAATACCTTTTGGTGTGAGGACTAAGAATGGAATTGTCATTTCCTAGGATTTTCCTTGAATTGGATCATATTGTTAATCACAATCTGGGACTAGCTCGGTGCTTTGAACATACAGAGGATGACCACCTGCTCTGAATAGCCCACTTGAGAAGATCTTCTCATTCACATGTTTCTTGATAATGAATACTTGAAAACAATATTTGACATGAAGATTTACATAGAAACAAGACGGTGCTTGTGTATTTTATTAATATCAAAATCAAGCATTACAAAACAAATGAGAGAGCTAAAATATTTATAGATATTGGACAACTTCTATCTCATCCACAATATATGGAAACAAATCACCTAATCGAACAAATATGCAAAAATATTATATTTCCCCTATTTCCCCTCATGGAAATCATCCGGGAACAAAATATGCAAGATAGAACATGATCCCACAAACATTGGGATGAGAACACTATCACTTAGTTAACTAACAACTAAGGATAACTAATACCTATTGACATAAGTTTAAAGTATTTAAATTAAATACTTTAACTTATTACATTTATTCAAATATCAACTAATGATGAATTAAGATAAGTTTTATTCCTAACATTCCCCCTTAATTCAACATGGTCTCAAGTGAACAAGAGAGAAATTCTCTAAAACCCTCAAATTTACCTCAAGCAAGTGACTTTGTGAAGACATCTACGCACGTTGCATATCTGTTGGGCAATATTGGAGCTGGATGTTGTTGTTTTGAACATGTTCACAAATGAAATGTACCTACACCTCAATGTGTTTGGTGCGCTCATGAAAACTAGATTCTGAACAAGTTTTACTACTCCTTCATTATCAACATGTAGGATAGTTGGATATTTTTGTGGTATTCCCAATCCTTCAAGTATACGTTAGAGCCATATCACTTCACAGAAAACTCCACCTGCTGCATGATATTATGATTCTATGGAGGATCTTGAAACACAAGTCTGCTTCTTACTCCCCATGATATTGGTCTAGATCCCAAAAAGAATACAAATCCTAAAGTGGATTTCCTATCATCTATGTTTCCTACATGATCTAAATCTGAATATCTGTCAAGAAGAAGTTATTATTCTTTTTTATTCTAGGCCATAGTCCATAGTTCCTCTAATGTACCTTAGTATCCACTTTGCTTCTTTCCATTGAGAAATCCTTGGTTCTTGCATGAACGTGAAAGATAGTTGACTGCATAGCTGATATCGGCCTAGTGTAAGTCAAGTAGATGAGACTCTGATCAACTCAGCCGATAGAGTTGCATTTACTTATGGTGATGGATCTATTCAAGACAGTTGAATTCTTGTCTCCATAGGTGTGGAAAATGGCTTACAATCCATCATATTGAATTTCTCGAGCGTTGTCTTGGTGTATTTCAATTGTGACACAAAGATATGATTTTCTCTTTTCCAAACTTCAAGTCTAAGACAATAATGTAGAAGCCCGAGATCGGTCATGTCGAATGATCATGTTAGATCTTTCTTTGTTGACTCAATCATCCTCATTGATCCTCCAGTGATGACTAGATCATCGACATATACTACAATGATCACTATCTCCCCCTTGATTTTTGAGATAGATATTAGGATCGTATGGACTCTTGTTGAATCCATGTTGAATGAGATGCTTGTCGATTTTTATGTACCATGCCCTGGGAGACTTTGCTTTAGACCATATAGTGATTTTATGAGTTTACATACCTTTTCCTCTTTACTTGGTATGACAAAACCTTCTGGTTGAGTCATGTAAACTTCTTCTTGTAAATCACCATTAAGAAAGGCACTTTTCACATCCATTTGGTGTATTTTCCAACCAAATTGTGCAGCTAGAGAAAATATTAACCTGAAAGTTTTTATCTTAGTTGTGGGAGCAAAAGTCTCCTCATAATCAATGCCTTCTTTTTGAGCATATCCCTTAGCAACTAGTCTAGCCTTATGTTTATCAATTTTTCCATCTGCTTTGTACTTCATTTTGAAGATCCATCTACATCCAATTAGATTTTTCCTGGTGGAAGATCTGTAAGTTGCCATGTATTATTTTTCATAAGTGACTTATATTCTGCATCCATAACATCTTTCCAAGGTTTAGACTATAGGGCTTTTGAAATTGAGGAAGGCTCAATAGTTTCAAAAATTTACCCATTAAGGCCAAATTGACCTCATTTTGAGCCATATTGAGTCCTCATTCCAGTGGTAGATGTGTTAGGGACACTATCCAATTTTGCATCTCTAATCATACTTGTATACCATTTAGGCATACTTTTTGTGGTTCCTGTGGGAGGTTGAATTTCATTATCTTCCCCATCATCACTGTCATCATCAAAGTGATTACCATCCTCTGTTTTCACTGTAGGGATGATTTTTTCATCATGTGAGTATATGGAAGGAGCATCTGCTTATTTATTCTCAAAGAACTCAACATCCCGACTAGTGTATACCTTCTTTTTCTTGGATCCATAAGTCTATAGCCAAGTGCTTCATCACTTGTATCCCAAGAAGATAAGTTTTTCTGATTTCATATCAAGCTTAGTTCTTTGTTTCTTAGGAATGTGCATACTTTCTTTACATCCAAAAACTCTAAGGTGTGAAATAGATGGCTTATGCCCTGACCATGCTTCCTGAGGTGTTACTCCATCAAGAGCTACAATGGGAACTCTATTTAGTAAATAGACTGCCGTTTTAGCTGCTTCGCCCAAAATGTTTTTGATAAACCTACATCATCAATCATACATCACACCATATCCATGATAGTATGATTTCACCTTTCAACAACACCATTTTGTTGCGGTGTGTGAGGAGGAGCCATTTGACGATGAATGCCATGTGTTTCCAAAAATCGTTGAACTCATTGCTGGTGTATTCTCCCCCTCGATCTAAGTAGAGTGTTTTTATTTTCCTACTAGACTCTATTTCAACAAGGGCTTTAAACTTCTTGAAAGTTTCAAAATCTTGGTCTTTTGTAGAAAGATAGTATATCCACATTTTTCTTGAAAAATCATCAACAAAGAGCATGAAATATTGAAACCCATAGTGGCTAGGTCTCATTAGTCCGCATAGATCGGTATATGCACCAAGTCAATTTTTTCCTTAGCCCGAAATGTACTATGTTTGAATGGTGCTCTATTTTGTTTTCCTGCCAAACAATGTTGACATTTATCTATACCCTTTTTTAGAGGTGGTAAACCCCTAACCATGTCATATCGACGAAGTGTGTCAAGATAGCCAAAACTCACATGTCCAAGTCTTCGATGCCATAGTTGATCGATGATGTATCCTTGGCTACAAGTGCTTGATCATTTCATTGAACAAAATCCAACTGAAACATTCTTCCCACATTCAAAGCTTTTGCAACAATTTTGGAGCTTTGTGACTTATCTCAAATTAGGCACATCTTTTTACCACCTTTATAATCAAATTCAATTTTGAGATTGTGATCTAATAATTGACTCACGGATAATAGATTTTTTTGTTAAACTAGGGACATAAAGAACATATGTAATTTTACAATTATGATGCCCAAGTGGTAGTGAAATGGAACCAATGCCTTCAACACTTTGTATGATGTATCATCACCCAAAGAGACATGATTTTTGGTGGGTGTTTTACTCATTGTGAAGAACCAATCTTTCTTTCCTGTCATGTGTCGAGTTGCACCCTGAGTCGACATACCAAATTTGATTTGTAGAATTGGATACTTCATTTGATTGTGTAGAATATAGGAAGTCATCATCATCAAATTGATCTTCCTGTTTGGCTACATTTCCTTGTTGAGTTGGTTTCTTCTTCCACTTGTTATTATTTTGTCCCTATTTACTCTGTTGTTGACCAAATTTGTTTGTTGGTAATTAATATTTTTACCACTTGATGATCCTTGTTGGAATGTGTTGTACCAACAATTTTTAATCCTTTTCGACCACAAATAAGACATTTTGTTGGTCCTTTTGGCCTTGTTGAGTATTACCTTGCTTTTGAGGTTATTTAAACTAGACTTAGCCTATTTTTTCCTTTTTGATTAGAAGCAAGTATTTGTTCTTCAATTTTAGTAGTTGAGTGAATAGCTTCCTCTTGTTGTAGCATATTCACTAACTCTTCAAAAGTTGTTGTTTGACCAGTTATGTTTAACGTGGTCACAAAAATCCTATATAAGGAGGAAGAGCTCTCAATACTATAGGCACGAGTGATGTGTTAGTTACTTCTTCTTCCAAAGCTTGAAGTGATGCACGCAAAGTTTCTACTCTTCTAAAAAAATTTCAACTTTTTTAGTTGGTTGCATTTTCAAGTTCAATAGTTGACTTTAGAGATGAAGTATTGTGTTCTTATTTTTGACTCATATACTATTTTCAAATTTTCCCAAGATTATTTTGTTGTTGTGGTCTCACGAATATGAGGTTGTACCTCATTTGAAACACTAAACAAGATTATTAAATTTAATTTTTGATTTTCATGATCAAATATAGCTTGTTGTGTAACATCACATTGCATCTTGTTAATGTGCCAAAAACAACGAACCATAGATCTTGTTGTGGTCTCATGAATATGAGGTTGTACTCATCAAACACTAAACAAGATTATTAAATTTATGTTTTGATTTTCATGATCAAATATAATTTTGTTGTGTAACATCCGTTGTAGATCTTGTTAATGTGCCGTAAACAACGAACCATAGATTTTCAAATTCAAGTTGTGCGTGAATTTTTATTCTCCATGCTTTGGATAATTATTAGAACGTAAAAGTTGAGAATGCAAAAAAAGAATTTTGGTGTTGTAATTACGGCCATTGTGAAAAGTGATAAATAGTAGAAGAAAAAATTGAACACTTTCCCCCTTAAAGCATGCACACCCCCAAAAAAATATTATTTTATTTATTTTGGACTCCTTTTCAGCCTTTTGACACTATTGGCCCCGTTCACAAATTTGGTTTGTGGCCGATTTGCAAAAAAATGGCTCTCTTGGCCGATTTGAAAAAAAAAATTTTGGACTCTTTGGCCTCTTTTGAAATACAAACAATCTCTAATTTGTTCAATTTTTACAAAACAAAGCTTATTAAAATCTAGACCAAGATGTAGAGCTCAAAAAACACACACTTTAAAAAAATGGCACCTCAATCCGAGGTACCAGTTGAAAGTTATGGCTCTTTTAAGTTACGATTTCAATATCTTTCCGGCCCCTTTCCAAAAATGGATTTTTTTGTGCTTCTAATTTTTCCACAACGTCCAAAAATGGATTTTTTTAAAAGTAATTTTTAAAAACCAAATGCAGATAACGACTTACGTGCATGCATAGTGCATTTTAGGGCACAATTGTAGTTCAACCACTTTGCCTATGCGTTATAATAACCCTTGGCATGCAATTTTCTTTTATTGTTTCTCTTTGTACATAGGTTTTTTTTTTTTTGAGGCAACTTGTTCTTCTTCCAATGCAGCTTATTTTTGTTGCGGGTTGTAAATCTTCCACACATCTAATTTTTAGTCTTCGTTTTGGATGCGGGCACATCAAGAAGATCATTTAAATATCCTATCTTCTACTCCTCTGCGAGTGCGGGTTTATAAAGAAACCGCCACATTTGATTAAATCTCCTTTTTTAAATGCTCAAATACAGAGAAGAGGAAGAAGAAGACAAAGTACAGAGAAGAGGAAGAAGAAGTAATGTGGGGAGCTTGAAAATCTTGGGTCCCCATAGATAAAAATATTGTATATATATATTTTTAAATGCTTCTAATTTTTTTTTGCGTACAAGTATTTTTTTATTAAAAAAACCGAGAGAATGAAACAATGTCACCTTTTGCAAGAGAGTTACATCCAGGTCTACAAGGGCATGTGATTTCACTCTAGGTGTTCTTCAACTGCAAATCAACCGTGAACCGAGGTGTGGATTTGGTAGGGGTCAGTGAAATGGTTGGGGGCATCTATGGCTCCTCCTAGCTCTGTAATTTCTCCAGATCTCCCTAAACTTCCCTAAAACTTCCTACACTCCTCTCTGGATCAGAATACTACTCTGATACCAAATCTTGATAATGAATACTTGAAAATAATATTTGACACAAAATATTTACACGAAACAAGATGGTGCTTGTGTATTTTATTAATATCAAAATCAAGCATTACAAAACAAATGAGAGAGTTGCAATATTTATAGATATTGGACAACTTCTATCTCATCCACAATATATGGAAAAAAATCACCTAATATGAGAAAATATGCAAAAATAACATATTTCCCCTATTGCCCCTCATGGAAATCATCCAGAACAAAATATGCAAGATAGAATATGATCCCACAAACATTGGGATGAGAACACTATCACTTAGTTAACTAACAACTAAGGATAACTAATACCTATTGACATAAGTTTAAAGTATTTAAATTAAATACTTTAACTTATTATATTTATTCAAATATCAACTAATGATGAATTAAGCTAAGTTTTATTCCTAAAAAGGTTCATGAGGTTCATGCATTATCCTTGCTTTTAGATCTTTCATATCCATGTGTGTCACATCATTATCACCCACATTGGGATATTTAGTGTTCAATGTGGAAATAAACTCTAGACTCGAATATTTGACCTTCATGATGTTGGGAAATAGTGAAACATGTGTGGTATGAATGGATGTGGAATGGATATGAATGATTTAATCTAATCTCGACACTTTCTATTTTTTGCAAGTCTTGTTTTGAATGTATATTTTTAGTAAGTTTCCAAAATTGTCACTTTTTAGTGTTTTTGACTTGCAAGGAGTGAAAGTGATACTAGAATCTTTTCATTTTGAAACTTAATATTTTTAGAAGGTGGACCTCTGGGTGTTGGAATGGAATGAAACCAATCTCAAAAGTTTAGGTTTTTCACAAGGATGCTTTGCTCTAATTTTTAGAGGTTTTCAATCACCAAAACTCCGTAGATATGAAAAGGCAAGTGCAATGGCTGAAATATTCATCTAGCTACAATTTTTTAGAGAATCAATAGGGATGATCTTATATTCATTGTATAGGCATTTTTCAAAAGAGAGGTTGTTAAAATATTATAGAGATTGGATGAGGAGTTTTGAGATATGAACAACTTTCCATTTTGAGGCATAGGGGTTTCTTGGATTTTAAAGAAGATACTGTTGCAAAAATTGAGTTTTGGGGAAGAATAAAGCTTTCAAAAATCATAAAATGGTTAATTTTTGAATATGAAGCCTTTTACTCCATTTGCACACCTTAACTTACCATTAACTCACCTAGGCTTAACCCAGTCAATCAAAGGTTGGAGGTGGAGCTCCACCTAGAAAATGGGGAGAAATGAAGCAAGGGGATAACAAGTACACCAAATTTTTCTTTTCTCTAGATCATGATAAGTGGTAGCACGTGGTTTCTTGTGAGGAATATTAAAGAGCGTAAAATAGGCACTCGAGGGCTAAACTAAGGTTCCATATATGATCGAGGTTACCTTCATGAAGGTGGGCATATTTTGTGTCTATACTGTCCCTTGGATGTTGAAACAAGGGGAAGGGGATAGATGAGGGTGAAAAATGTGCCATGGGTCAAGTCATCATGAGGATGGGCGAGGGTGATCAAAGCATTTGTTTGTAATTTTCCTAACATCCCGTTTATCACTTAAGTGATGAAACACACTCACACATAGGTAGAGTGCACTTTATTGTTCTGCTTTCTCCTTGCACCACGTAACAAAGGAAAAGAGATAGCCAAGGGTGAAACATGTGCCAAGGTTCCATACATCATGAGGATGAGACATGATTTTAAGTTACACATGTTCCTAAAACACCAAGTTACAAGTCTTAAGTGACAAAAGTGTAACTCCAATAGGAGAGAAAAAATATGATGTCCCCATTATCCACTTACACTAAGGGACAAGAGACAAGTGAAAAGTGTACTCAAGCTTGAAAATTATGTTGATGTCATGATGCCAACATGAAATTATAACGTAGAGAGTGATTTTTGGCCTTAAGAGGAAGACATGGAGTTTCGAGGTCAAACCTTGTATGATATTGAATCTAAAACACCTAGTGAGATCATTCCAATAATTTCCAAGAGTGAATTATTCTTGCAATTTTATTTTTAGGCCTAGTCACTCTTTTGGCATAAATGGGCAACCTAGTGAGGTGACTCATTATCACGAAAGATCGTGAAGACTTGGAAAAAAAATTATGTGTCTACCATGTGGATGATTCCAAGAGATTTCCATTTCTATTTGTTAAGCTTCCAACTCCTCCCAAGACTCCCAAAATCTTTGGAACAAGTCCACTTTCTTCATTGAAGTTGTCATTCCCTACACCCATGCAATGGCCTTTCTTTATTTGAATGACTCTCGACATCATATGGCCCCACAAAATTATTTTAAACTACCATGGATCTCTTTAATAATACTCTTCACGAATTCTATATGGGTTGATCCCTTGTAATAATCCTTTGGAGGGTAATTCTTTGCTGAAAAATGGCTAAAATATCCCTTTTGATGCCTTCGAACAACTACTCCACCTTGGATCTTAAAACTTCACGAGTAAATTTATATATCCTTCCATGCACATGAAGCTCAATTGAAAAGACATGCTTTGGCACATTTTTCTTAGATAGAATGAGGGTGACACAGTTGATAGGTTTGTTAAAAGAATGGTTTATAATGATTGGTAGAGGAGGTTTTCAAGTGGGGGCTTGGTTTTCATGACCAAAATTTTAAATTTTGTATGCTAGACATTTAGCGTGTGACAAAAACTAGATCTAACTTTGGGGCATAATCCATAAGGGATAATGAAGGACTTCAAAAATATCATGGAGGAGCATACCGATTGCCTTATCTATTAGGAAATAAAGTCAACACTTTACCCACCACTACAAGTAAGAAACAAAAATGAAGATAAACAAAATAAACACACAAAATATAAAGGAAACACACAAATTGGAAAGAGAAACACAAAAATGATAGGGTAACTATGATATTGGTTGGGACAACCAATATCATTAATTATAGAGCTTCATATATTTCCCACTGCAGGAAATTCCAACAAGGTCCCATCGAGATATGTGAGATAATATGTGTTCTCTCCACGTAGAAGTGCCTTATCTTGAAAGTTTCAAGCCGGAGAGAGTTAAACTTCCCATGTCTTCCTTTGGGTTCCCACCTCTTTTCCTAGAGTAGGACAAGATCTCCAATCAGAAAGTTTCTATTTTGTGCCTTTTGATCAAAAAATTCTTTACCTTTGATTGGTACATCCACTTCTACTTCTCTATCTTCATTCAATTTCTCCAAGTAGCATATCGTTTTATTAAGAGCATCCATATATTCTCCATTTTCTACTACCTTTACTAGTTGTAAGGAAGGTAACTCTAGTAAAATAGGTACTTGAGCTTCAACTCCATACAATAGTTAGAAAGGGGAAGTGCCAATATCCATTTTGGGTGTGATTTTGTTAGCCCACAAAGCATCATATAACCTTTTATGTCAATCTCTTTAATTAACATCTATCGGTTTTACTGCATAATAGTAATAATGTTATTGTTACTAGACTCCACTTGCCATTTCCTTGCTAATAGTAATCAACGAATGTGACAATGAGATACTATGATTGTAGCAGAAATCAATCAACTCAATATAAGAGAGACAAGTAGTATTATCGGCTACTATCTTGTTTGGCACTCTGAACTAGATAATGATATTTTCTTTCAAAAATTGTACACCATCTTTGAATTGGCATGCTTGGTCAAAATGGATTCTATCCACTTTGTGAAATATTCTATGGTGGTGAGGACATGCATATGATCCGCACTTGAGTGTAGACTCATTACACTTACAAATTTTGAACCCCATTATTGGAAAGGTTCTTCAATGAGCATGAGTAGGAGTGGTAAAGAAACTAGTCTTGGATTTCCTACAAACTATTGACATGGATCACATTTTCCTACCCATTTGTAGGCATCTTGGAATAGATTAAGACAATAATAACCACCTCATAGATCTTGTGTGTTGTTACCAATGCTAAGAAATCCCCTTTACATGCTTGATCATAAATGCCTTGAAAATATTCTTTTGTTGTTCCTCTTCAATGCACCTTAAGAAGGTGACATTCAATCCTTTCTTATAAAATACATCGTTGCTTTCAAGAAAGAATAAATATTTACTTGTAATCCAAACTTGGGGGAAAATCACCATAGGTCGAAGTATACTATGTTTGAATACAAAGCATTAGTAGTGCTCATGAAGAGCGCAAAAAGAAGGTCTTTGATCAAACACTCATAACAATTAGAACAATCTTCCCATTCTTCTCTAGTAAGGAGTTCACACAAACCACGAGTGAGTTGGGCTTGTGGATCCACTTATTGATTGGGATTTTCCACCATGGGATATGGGCATTAATTAGACCTATCTAGAATTTTGAACTATGGAGGGGGAGCGGGAAAGAGATTTGATGGAATTCTCTCCTCACCCAATATGGGACTGGGTAAAAGAAATCATTCCCTCTTTGATTATCGGTCGTAGAAACATCCATTAATTTAGTGAGCCCACCCTTTCTCTCTCTATTGAAGGGTGAGGTTCTTTAGATCTCACCCATTTACTTCTATATATCTAGGTAATTGATATATAGTATAGTACACTCCAAACTAGGTGGAGATGCCCTATCCCTATCCCTTTACTCTATCTCTCTATGTTGAGAGGGAGTTAAGTTTTCTATGTAAATTGAGATTGAGGGAACCCATAGAACCCATATAAATTACCCATATCTATTATTTTTATGGGGGACTAGGGGACTATATGTAGTATATGCGTGTTCAACATCTATAGTTCTCTTTAAGGCCCCTAATTTTACATGGAGGTTGATGTGGCCATCTCTCGCTTCATTATAAGTAGAATCTCAATCTGTTTTATGATTCCTATTCAAGTCACCCATCATGAGAATCAAGCATCTATATATGGGGCGGGGAAAGATAAATATTCGACTCTTTGAGATGGTGAGATTTAACTCATTACCATCTCTCAAACCCTACAAGCCCGTGTTGCATTCTACTCTCAAAGTGGAGGATGAGATTCATAGAACAACACAAATTTGTGCCATGACCGAGTGCCAACTCTAGATAGTCCCCTTGATCCACCTCTATCCCCCTATATCCTAGATATAAAGGGTCTATCTAGGTCTGCAGGTGGTCGAGCGGCGGTTCGATGTAGAACCATGCCTATATAGAGAGGGAGAGGGCCCCACTATCCAAGGGGCCAATCGGTCCAATCTCCTTCATGAAGTGCATTGAGTGACATCAAATTAATGGGAAAATCGACCCATCATGAATCCAACAAAACCTAAATGAAGTGCTGCAAGAAAGATATTCCTTATCTAGATATGGGGTACCTCTCTAGATATGGGAAACTCAACCTCCATACTTTTCATTTTTGGCCCAAGCATATATGGCGTCGACCTGAGTCTATGGCATCCTGGGATCCATCTAGACTATTAATATAGCTCTATATATAGAGTAGAGTAGAGTAGAGTAGACATTATAAAGTAGGGGTGAAGTCCTAGTCAAGGGTCGAGGATGCTTTCAAGAGTAGAGGAAGAGGACGATCAACCACCTTCTTTATTCTAGGGGGTTTCTATGCCTTTGAGCCCCGAGAATGTGCTTTTCCCCCTCGATGAGAAATTTGGTGGCCTTCTCCCTTATTTACTAGAGGTTAAGTTAGCTACCTACACATACAAGGGTGCATCATATCTATATATTGGCCCCCAGGATAAATCCCTTCTAAATTGAAAGGGGTTTGGTCTCCCCTTATATAGATATTGGATATATTGGGCCTCCCCATCTAAATGGAGATATAAGTAGGTCGCTAGATATGTAATAAATTACTTCCCTATTATGATGGATGGTGTGTACAAGGCCTTAGAAAAATTCACCATTGTATGGTTGATCGATGATTACTAGCAATTCCTACTTCATAATGGAAACTTGCAGTCTAAAATCTGAATTGAGGCTAGGTTTTTAGGTTAGCTTGCCCTTATGTGATGCTCAACGCATGGAGGAGAAGAGATGTCATATGAGGGGATATCAATTAGATAGATGGGGTCGATCACTAGTTATGACAATAACATAAACTATATTTGGGAAGATATGGGAGGCTATATGGATCTCAAGAGGGTGATTGAGAAGGATGAGAAGTATGGCGAATATAGTGCCCACTTTCGTGTAACATTAAACAATGCCATGAGGCTCGGGTTGGCGAGTAAACAAATGGAATATCTAAATGAAGTTTGACCATATCTAGAATTCTCAATTATATATGGAGGGGAGGGGGCGAGTCCCCCTTTTTGGTGAGCCGCCATATATAGATAGCTAGTATCAATTACTTGCTCTAGGAATGTGAGTCAATTGGGTGGAGAAATAGTTGTTGTTGAGCCAACAATATGATTCATTGGTCCATCTAGATTAGGTAATAACTTGATGGTTGATAATCTTGAGTGGTGAGACATAGAATAGTCATTTATAGACAGAAAAGGCATATCGGTCATCTACTCACTTTCCCGACAAAGGAGGTTAAAGGGTGAGAGTAGAGGAGTGGACCCACTCGATCGAGAGATTAATTGACGACCCCCAATCAACTATATCTACTCTTGCCTATCCCTATATGAACTCAAAAGGTCCCCAATATCTATAACTACGCTCCCTTGTTGATGATGGAGGATCTATAAGTGGAGGAGGAGGGATGAGCATAATGAACCACTTGTAGACACAAAATCACGCACACGGTCCATTTCTATGTCATAATCACATACTATTATTCATATGATTCCTAAGCTATAAAACTAGTAATTAACTACTTGTTTTTGACCTCTTCTTATCTTTTTGCTTTGTATTTGGTCTTGCATATGCCCTAACACTAGTTTTATCTTCATTGCTTTATCTTTATTGACTCGACACCAACACCCAGCTAGGATGCCGGTGTCCAGTGCCTCGTCCCCTTTAGGTGCCCCGTCCTCTTTGTATCTTGCTCACCTCATTTATCTTTTGGGCATCTTTTTTTCTTATGGGTCATCCTTTTAGTTGTTAATTATGAAATTCAACCAAGGGAATCACATAAATACGAAGCTAATTGAGCATAATAAAGGACTAAGCTCTAAACATCTATTATCATCACTTAAGGTTACATCCAAAGGAATTTGAGAGCATCAAAGGCATTCATACAACACTCATTCAAGAGACAAAGGACTACATTTTCTATATAAATGCATGGGAAGGAAAGTTCATTTTTCATCCACACATCTATTTACATTACTACATCTAGCTATCACTCGTTATCAAGTGCATATTGCATAAGAGCTTCCTAGACATGATTTCTACACACACGCACAAGAACTACATGGAGTTTGAGATGTAGTGCAACACTCGGTTGTAAGTTCACTCTGTTGGGTGACCATCGAGGTCATCTGACTCCCCATTTGCATATATATTTTTAGGATTTGATATTGTAGGCAAAAAGTTGTGTTAGTATGCAAATATAAGATGATTATCAAACCAAATCAATCCTAATCCTAACATAGCTTATTAATCTACCTCTGATAGAGCAATAGATGGAAAGGAGAGAGAAGACAAATACCTACACTTACCTACATGATCATAATGCTCCTCCTTTGATTGGTTGGATGTGCTCTTGATGTTGGATGATTGATTGTTGCTTCATATTTTGATGGAGACACACAAACAACACCTCCCCTTTGATTTTCCTTGATGATTGATGAAGGATGATGATTGATTGTGGATGAATAATGGATTGATTGAAGATAAAATGGATGATTGATGAAAAAAATAGCAGAGTTTTGCTATGGATTCTTAAGATGGCTCTCATGGAGGATGAGAGCTAAATTTATAGCCGAGGGTGGAGGATTCAATGGTTAGGATGAAGCCATCTTGGATTTGGATCAAGGGTGGATAATTGATGAGAGGAATGGAGGATTATAGAGTTGGAGGATTATAGAATTTGAATTCAAATTCTATGGAGGGAAGAAGCTTCCATTGAATTAAAAATTCAATAGAAGGAGAAGGTTAGAGAGGCTTCTAGATTTAAAAGCCTCTAGATTTAGAGGTGTGAGGATGTGATTAGATTAGGATTAGATTAGGTTGATTAATGATGATTAGGGGTGAGGTTACATGGAAAGGCTAGGTGTAGGGATGTGTAGAGTAGTTGGTAGGTGGGTGTAGGAATATTAAATTCCTAGAAAATATTAATAGGGATTATAATAGGATAATAGGATATAATAATGAAATAAAAGGGATTAAGGATGAAATGAGATAAATGATAAATGATGAAAGGGTAAATGTGATAAAAGGGATTTTTAATGGGATAAATGATAAAATGGAATATTTAGATAAATGATGAAATATTAGAATAAAGGGATTAATGATGAAATTAATAATAATTAATCTTGTGATTAATTATTATATGGATTTAGATGATGTTGCGGGACAAATTAATCATAATTAATCATGTCGACATTTTAGATGTCTATAGATATAGTTTGGGGTTTTTCGGGTTACATGTGAACTCCACAATCATCAAGTGACATACAAGTGATCAAAAGTGAAGGTTACAACAACCCCTATGCGATCCAAGTGCCTAGAAGAGGTATTGATGCCGAGGCGCCCTTGCTCTAGTCCAAGTGCCATAGTCCCAATTCATCCGACAGGTTCAAGATTTTTGTGTTTGATTACAATAGTCTACTCCTCCTGTTTATCTAAGTATTCTTCCCTCTCTCTTGCGATTAGGGTTTTATTTTTATCTAGCTTATTACTTGTGTTAGATATGTACTTTAGTGTGTATTTATTATATGTGACTATGAAATTAGGACTCACAAATTCCATATTTGTTAAATCATTTGGTGAACCTAACATGAATTGAACATGCAACCTTCCTCTCAAAATAAGTCTAACTCCTCCTCCACTCAAGTCATCTATGACATTACCAAGTCAAACTAAACAACAACTCACTAAGCAAGACTGGAAGCTCTAGTAGGCCTCTTTCGAATTCTTCCATTCAAGATCCCTTCATAACCTCCATTCCAACAACCAATCATTTTTTTCAAAGAAACTACTCCTTATATTGATGGTCAAGACACATTTCAAACTCTGCCACCATGGCATGGTCCTATTATTACTTCTTCCTACCATTGTGTTGACTCTCTCTCTTCTCATGACATAGATAATGCTCTCCCACAATGGCATGGTATCTCTCACATCACCACATAGATCTCCATCATTGGCACACTTGGGGGCATCACACTTATTCTCCCCCTCCTAACATTATCATGTGTCTTTCATTTCTACTATCACACTTTGTGCTTCACATCTAGTCTTTCTCATTTATCGACATACATCGATACACCTCTTGTATCATCATTACCCTATGACACACTCTTGTGCTAAGGTTCACACTTGATTGTTGAGGGAATACTACATTCATGAACCTCACACACTACACATTTCATGCTTTACACTTCATGGTATTTTAGCATTTTCTTGTCACACATCATACCATCCTATTCTACAATCTACACTCTGTGCTTCATTAATCTATCTTTCTCGTATACATTTATTAAACCATTTCTCTGATGACACACTCTTGTTCTATGGTTCATTCTTGACTGTCGAGGGTATTTTATAAATGAACCTCATCTCATACTCATTCACATCCACTTGGGGTGCACTGCTCTTATCACATTCACATTACATATCATTCCATCTCACTCATTCACAACATATTGCATATCTTGGTTGCACATACTCTTGCTTATACTAGTTACATGTACACTTTGTTTTCACATGTTAGAAAAATACTTAGTATGTCATTATATTTCTATATATACACATGTACATTCACTTGTTATCTAGTTGTGAATGCATACTTTCTACAAATCCTTACATGTAGTAATGATGTTTGGTACTATACCTCTTACCAAATCCCACCACGGCTCTTAAGGGCATTTACTTTCTTACACACTATATGTATTATTTTTCATTTTCTACTACTTCCTATTCTTACTAGCACACTACTTACCATATTTATACATACATGTCTTGACATACTTGTTATCTTTCTAACATGATAACGAGTGCTTCATGTGCAACATTTTCCTTACAGAACCATTTGCCACCATGGTTGCTCTGTTACACTTTGTTTTCTCTTGTCTTCTATTATATGCCATTGTTTAAAGACTATGCCCTTTGTCTTGTATGCACACTATATACTTTTGGCCACTTTGGCCTCTGATTTTCTTGTGACATTGTGAGTGATGTCCCATGTTTGAAACCCACTTTTTGCAGTCTACTTTGTTTGCATTATTGCTTGTTTACATTGTCTTTTATAGCATGCTTGTCACTTTTTCTACTAACACATGTTTCTAGCCATATTGTTTGTATGTGCCTTGGTTTCTACCATGCACATTCCCTCCCCTTTAAAGGGTATCAATTTCAGATACATTTATAGTCCTCTTCTTTGGGCCACATCCTCCTAGAAATTTTGCATGCACCCCAAATGAGGGGGAATATATTGGTGAATCAAGAAACCCCATATAATAGCTCAAAGCTTCATATAGGCCCAGCACAATACAAGAACATAATAGAGTTACATTCATAGAATGGCATAGAATCGACTTGGGTCCTTAGTTTAGCATAGACACCAATGCCGGATATAGCCACTAGTGCACAGGTGCTCATGACCTTTCCTAGGCACCTATGACCGGGCGATTATAGTTACTTTCTCGATCAACACAATTTTTAGTAGTTCACAAAGTAGTTTGCATAAACAAGCATAGTCCTCTAGCAATCAAAATACATTATATCTCCTTTTTATATTTCCTTAGATCAAATTGGAACAACACAAAACAAATTAGGATCACACCATCTGCAGTGGTGTATAAATTTGGGAAGCAATCATGGATGGATAATAAAACTAGACCTTTCTCCCCAACACTCTTCTGTCGTGGTGTGAGATCACCTAAAAAACTCGCACTTGGTGTGAGATCTCCCAAAAAACTTACACTTGGCGTGAGATCTCCCAAAAAATTGCTCTTGGCATGAGATCGCTGAAAAATTCACTCTTCTACAACATTTTCAGGACATTTTCTATCCTTTTTACTCATCACGGATCAAGTGCACACTTTCATTTTACTTGTTAGAGAACACACAAGGAGTCCGCATGGGAGAGAAGGCCGGGATCAAGGGTTTAAAGGGACGGGAAGGACCCGTGCGCGAAGGCAAGTTCAACATTCAGGACTTAGCCAATTTTGAGCATGATGACCTATTTTTAGAAGATGGCATGTGGAACACACCAATGATGCAGAGATGCGTGCGTGCCCATGCATTGTCTATTTTTGGAGGATTGGATCAAAGCATTTTTGCATGGAGACAGCTAAGAATAGGATTGACACTTTAGTTAACTGTAAGAGGCCTATAGATAGCACACTTGCATGTATGGCTATGCCTGTGAATGACGTGGCTATTAATAGCATGCGGCCTATTTCTGGAATAGATAAGTGGTGAAGGGAAAGTCCCCACCCTATATATAAGAGTGTGATGGATGTATGAAGATATAGAGATATACACATATGACTGAATTATTGTAGAGTCCATATGCATGCATTGGTATCATTTGACATTATTGTAAGGAGCTTCTATGTTATTAATAGATGGAAGATATTGGTGAATCTAAGTGTCATTCCTGTGTGTAATCGAGTAGTGTATGTTATTGATTCAATCATGATTACTTATTTAACACTTGTTCTGTCATAGATCTAAATGTAGCATATAATGTAGAATGATAGATTAGTTATGAATCTATGTGTTTCTTCCTTCATCACACTAACATCCTGCTATAACAACCCTAAAGAGGGACTTGGTACCTTTGCACACTTTGGGTGAGCACTCAGTCTGGGCTGAGTGATGTGTGCAATAGTGTCTAGGGAGTTATCTGGTAAATTCTAGGCTACATCATTGGTTTTTTCCAGGGACCTCTTTTTCAGTTGTTTTCAGGATGGTTCATGATGAAGACGTATTGGTTAGTTAACTCTAGCAAGTATTGAGGAATGGATACATGATCTGGAGGAAGAATATGCATGGTGGTTCAAGTGGATCTGAGTTTAACGCACACACTTGGGTAGAACAAAATCTATATGATAACTTATATGAGAGATTTTTCACCATCTTTCTAGTAGAATTATACGAGTGGCTTACTTGCTTATGCATCTCAATGGAATTGGAGGTATCGCACACTTGTCTAGACACAGGAAGAATTTTAGGCCCTTTATGATGTTGATTTGATCTGGACTCATGTTGTGGATATGTGGTTTCATGGTGTTCTAAATAGTTATATTCTGGAATATTCAATTTCAACGTACTCTTTCCGGAGGTAGGTAGCTGAATTCTAGTTTTTGGGTATCCAAGAGGAGTATATTTGTGAGGTATCCCACTTGGTGATCAAGATCTTGATGGTAACTTTGAACCTGGAGAGTAAACCGATGGCTAACTAAACTTCACCACGTGCGTGAGGGTAGGAACAGGTTTGGTGAAAGATGGAAGACCTAGTGGTAGAGAGAGAGAGAGGAAAGGTGGCTTAAGTTTAATGAGGCACATGAGAGGGAGATAGAGAAGCAATGTTATGTTGCAAAAAGTATGGCGTTGAGGAGAGAGATGGCTCATGAAGGATTTACAACTCACGTAGAAGACGTGGAGCCAAAGCATCAGGAACTCCCCCATCTTGGAAAACATGATAGAGATCCCCCTCGGCCTCACACAGAAGTGCGCCAATAGAGACTACCTGGACCATGGGTGCGCATCTTAATCCACCTGGTGACCTAGCCCTTGCACTTGGTTTTCCAGTATCTAGTATGACAAGTAACCAAAAAGCTAATTTGGGAAGTAGGAGAGCAGGAGTAAGTCAGGGAGCAAGTACATCAATGGCAGGATAGATGACTTCAATGATATTTGGAGGAACATCCTTAGGCACATCATCCACATAGAATGTGAGCACGTAAAATGTTGGATTCACCTTTGGAAGTGGAACTACCTCACAGAATGTAGGGGTTCAGTATAGTACTACTATTAGAGCACAGGGGAGTACATCTACAGTCATATTCCCACTACAAGTGGAGGATTAGGAGGTATAGGTGGTTCTAGTTCTTGGTGGATCTTGGTGGTTCTGGAGGTAGAGGGAACACAGGAGGTTCTGGATCAGGTGGTCAAGGTCCACAACAACCACAAAATATTTATATGGAGATGTCTCTTCATCTCCCAGTATAGAGGTATAGAGGATGTTTCCAACATGTGCATATGTGTGAAATCTTGTGGCGCACTAAGGGGATCATGGTTGTTGAGTGTAAGGCAAGTCAATTTGCTACTACATTACAGGGACATGTGTGCACAATTGGTATAGGAAGTTTGACCCTGATCAAACTTGCGTGGATTATGCAACATTGAAAGATGCTTTCTTGAAAGAGTTCCATATCCTTGAGTTTGAGCAGAAGAGTATTAGTGCGCTCAAGGATATCAAGAAAGGCACTACTTGAGAGTGTACGTGAGTATGATGCTCATTTTAAGACACTTCTATCTAAGCTATCTTATGATATTCATGCTAGCCAACATGCACAATGGTTCGTTGGAGGATTGATTACACCATTTAGAAGGGTGCTGTCACATAAGACATACACTTGATCCATGTGAAGCACTGGAAGCAGCTTTGCATGTTGAGGTAGTTGGGAGCATTGACACTGGCGTTAGTCCATTCTTAGAGGCACATATTGCAGCTATGGAAAAGTAGTTAGAGAAGCTATCAACAAATTCAGCCCATGAAACACGTGCTCAGGAATTTGGTGTACAAATTGTGAAGTGGAAGGTCACACCAAGGATAGTTGCCCTCACAG
The DNA here is from genome assembly GCA_018340775.1 of Taxus wallichiana var. yunnanensis. Lineage (NCBI taxonomy): Eukaryota > Viridiplantae > Streptophyta > Pinopsida > Cupressales > Taxaceae > Taxus > Taxus wallichiana. The sequence continues at coordinate 1,830,219 of CM031238.1, forward strand.
ATCTATATGCTCATTATTGTTGGATTGTGAGATCTATCATTTGAATCATGATGCTAGTCACTGTCCTTTGTTACAACACATGATAAGGAAGAATGTATCTTGCTTTTGTAAGATTTATAGTCCACGACCCATGATACTTGAGGATTGTCGGTTGATTGGTCAGATCCAGGATGCTATAGACATTGGGGTATGACAAGACAAGTGTAACAGATAATTCTAAGGGTAAGAATGAGCACCAGGATCGGGATCATAATCAAACGTGCTATGATAGGAATGAGGGGTGTTTTGAAGGAGGTCATGGAAGGGGACGTGGATATCATGGTGGATATGGAGGATGAGGCTGGTGGAGGAAGAGGTGAGTTCCCTCATGGAACATGTTATACGTGTGGATCTCTTGACCACTATAGGCGTGAATGTCCTCAGAATATTGCATGTTATTTTTACGGGAAGAACCATAGCTATGAAGAGTGCCCAGACTTATATGAGCATCTGAGTAAGCAACATAAGCAAGAAAACAAAGGCACTTCGGGATGGTTAGAATCCAACGCATGGTAGAAATATCGTGGATGCCCAAGATAGCAGAAGGACTTGAGGCATTGATAGTGAAGATTACTACATGCATTGAAGTGGCACGTGCAAGAGAAGCATTGCACTAGAAGCCTACGATCACCAAGGAGGAGGTTTTGCATGCAAGGTACCCAGATCCCGCTCATCAAAAGGAGGTTTACCAGATACCATGGAAGTGCTAAGGAATCTTTAGGGTGAGATACAATACTTAAAGGAGTAGAAGAAAGCATCAGAGACAGTCCAAAATGATATCGATGATCTGCGAGAAGTGTGTAGAATGTTGCGCCAGGAGAACATTATCCCACTATTAGGAAGTTGGTTAAAGGGGAACACTCCATGCACGTAAGTTTTGAAACCGGATGGTAGATCCTGCATGCAAATCTTCCCCCTGATAGCATTGACTATGACAAGGAAATTACTCTAAATGTTGTTGTGGATGGGTGGTTGTTGAGCAACATATTGATTGATATAGGTGTGGAAGTAAATGTGCTTACATTAGATGCATGGGTACAAATGGGGAGGCCTCCATTGCAACCATCATCTAATGTGTTGTTTATGGAAAACAGACTAAGGCTACTCCCATAGGAGTTTTGAAGGATGCATCTATAACCATACAAGGGGCCAAGTTCACTGGGATTTTGAGGTATTAGCACTTGCAGAAGTAGACAATTTTCTAGCCTTGCTTGGATGCCCTTGGTGTTATGTGAATAATGCTGACTTGAGATTCAATAAGGGGTATATCAGCTTTGAGAACAAGGAGGAAAGGGTTGTGATACATTGATAGATGGGAAGTCTACACCATATGTTGAGCCTCTAAGTGAGGAGGACTTAAACCAAATTTATGTACGCGTGTTCAGGACCCAGAGGTCAATGAGCCATCAAAAGAAGGCATCCTACAGTGGGAGGATTCTCACTCCATTAGTGATACTACAAGTATTTCTTGTGACAATTGGGCTCATGGTACATATGAATTAGTAGGGCATGAAGTAAAAATGTGGTTGCGTGCAAGAATGGACTTCATTTGGTCCGATGGATAGGTAGCACAATACCTTGGTATACAAGGGCAAAAGATCTTCCTACATTTTTGAAAGCCATGGAAACACAATGGATAGAACAAATTAAGAGAAGAGCTATGTTAGTATATACCTTACGTGGGATAACAATGCGTGCTTTGGTGGGTAGTCCACAGAGATAATCTTATAGAATGGGAAAATATTGGAATCACCCTATCTATTAGGTTTGTAAGGAACAATGCACCTACGTAGATATGCACTTATCATGGTGATCAACTTGTTCAACATCACATTCAATTGTGAGAGACTCTAGATAAGTAGGACATGAAGCATTACCACTTTCACTCTGGGTGCATAGATTGTACTCTACACTACAAGGATGCGCACATGCACTGGTATGTATATGTAGAACTACATCGAGAGACTGGAAACTAGAAAAATTTGACTACAGGATGATCTAGACCTTTGACTATTTTTCTTCTCAACCTCCAATAGAAGAGGCATTAAAATTTATCAAGCGCTTAACCATGGGAGATAGTGCAAAAAGTAAGAAGAGCATATTCAAGAATTATTTGGTGAGATAGAGTCCGGAGCACATTTTGAGAAGGAAGAAGAAATGGACTTCATACTACTTGAACACACTTGCCTTGAGAAAGAGAAGGGAAAGATGGTTTACATCGTGGATGATGAGGAAATTGAAAACCTAGATATTGAACATTCACAAGGGGTGCGTGAGGTCTTGGACAATGCAGACAAGGATACACGCACTATCATCACAACCCATGAAGACAAAGAAGGTGAATATAGGTTCGGAGGCTGAGCCTAAGGAGGCCATAATTGGAGACTACTTGGTTAGACTCGGAGGTAGCAAAGATCATTGAGTTACTCGGGATTATCAAGACTTATTCCCACGAGGATATCATGAACTTAAAGGCATGTGCATAAATCACTTGGGGAAATGAAGATAAAGCTTAAAGATGGTGCATGCCTAGTTAGAAAGAGGCCTTACATAATGAATCCTAATTTGCATGAAAAGGTAAAAGAAGAAATTGATAAAATGTTGAAATCTGGAATTATCAAACCCCTCGATGAGTCAAAATGGGTTAGCCCAATGGTGATCAATATCAAGAAGGATGGATGAATTAGAATATGTGTAGACTACAGGAGTTGAATGTTACATGTGTCACCGATCCATTCCCGATGCCATTCACTTGAGGAAATACTGGAAGGTGTTACAGGGCATGAGATATACTCCTTTACAGATGGTTTTTAGGTATCATCAAGTTAGGATTGCTCAGAGGATCAAGAAAAGACAACATTTACTACTGAATGGGGTAGTTTTTCCTATACTTTGTGATGCCTTTTGGATTGAAAAATGTGCCTGCTTGTATTCTCACATAGTTGTTTAGGCATTCAAATATTTTATTCACAACTTCTTACAGTTTACCTAGATGATTGGACAATATATGGGCTTGTGAAAGATCATTGTGACAATCTGCGCTTAATGTTTGAATGGTGCAGATAGTTGAGTATCTCTTTGAACATCAAGAAGTGCATATTTTCCACACCATTTGGAATATTGTTAGGACATATAATCTACAAGGAAGGTTTTCTCATTGATCCAGCTAAGGTTGCAGTCATTTTAGGCCTTGAAAGTTCCTACTACCAAAAAGTGAGGTGTGGATTTTTTAGGTCATACAGATATTATAGAAAATTCATCAAAGGGTATGCCAAAATTGCTACACCCTTGGAAGAGTTACTAAAGGGGAAAGGTACATTTTATTGGGGAGAACCACAACAACACACATTTTGAGATATTAAAAGAGAGACTTACTACCGCACCCATTCTACACTTTCCCTCATGGGATAAACCATTTCATGTGCATGTGGATGCACTCTCGGCATGGCCATTGGCATTGTGTTAGCTCAACCTAGAGAAGGTATTGTCGATCATCCAATTTGTTTTGCTAGTAGGAAGTGACTCTGCTTGAACAAAATTATACAACTACAGAGCACGAAGCTTTGTCAATGATCTATGCATTGCACAAGTTTTGATAGTACTTGTTAGCAACACCATTTGTGTTTTATACAGATCACATGGCATTGAAGTACTTGGTAAACAAGCCCATCTTACAGGGGCACATATGCAGATGGGTACTCTTATTTCAAGAGTTTGATTTCATAGTTGTGGTGAAGCTAGGGAAAAGCAATTCTAGACCAGACCATCTATCTAGAATCAACTCAGGAGAGGAAGCACAAAAAATTGAAGAAACCATGCCAGATGCACAATTATATAGGTTACAATGCACACCATCATAATTAGAAGACATTGTTGTCTTTCTGTGGACTAGTATAGCACCAAAAGGAATGAAGGCATTAGAAAAGAAACAACTTGCTATACACGTGACACCATTTATGTTAATCAGTGGTGACCTCTACAAGTTAGGCAGAGATGAAGTATTACGCCATTGTGTATTAGAGCATGAGCACAAGGATATTATGGAAGAAGCTCATGGTGGTATTGTAGGAGGCCATTATGCAGGTGATGCGACTTCTCGAAAGATCCTACTTGTTGGATTATGGTGGGAGACATTGTATAAAGACTATAAAGAATATTGTAAGGCATGTGATCATTATTCAGCGCTTAGGAAAACTAGGGCAAAGAGATGAGATGCCTTTGAGACCAATTACTAGTGCAGAACCATTTGAGAAATGGGCCATTGACTTTGTAGGACCTATTTCACCAGCCATGCGCATGTAGGACTGGATCACACTATATCATTACTTGCATATATTATCTCACACGGTGGGTAGAAGCAACACCTACAAAGGACTATACAATAGCTACAATGGCTAGGTTTCTATGGGAGAATGTTCTTACAAGATATGGATGTCCTTTAAGCTTGACAAGTGATAGGGGTACACACTTTTTGAATGAGACAATCAGATCCTATTAGATGAGTTTATGGTTGCACACCATAAAACTACACCCTACCATCCTCAGGAAAATGGAATTGCTGTTGAGGCTTTCAACAAGATTTTGAGCTAGACTTTGACAAAAATTTGTGATGTTGGAAGAAAGGATTGGGATGACAAAGTGTTAGCTATTCTTTGGGCATATAGAACAACTTATAAGTGATTGAACAAAGCCACACCATTTCAGCTGGTGTTTGGCATGGAAGCCATTCTCCCTATAGAATTTATGTTACCTTCTTTGCACATTGCACGCACTAGAGGTCTAGCTGATGAACATGCTTTAGAAGAGCATCAAGAAGATGATTCAACTTGGATGAGTGATGAGCCATAACATGATGGAGTTAGAAGCAGGAAAAGGCCAGGTAGAAGGCATGGCATGACAAAACATAAGGGATAAGAAGTTTGAGATTGGAAAATGGTACTTCTTTATGACTCTAAGTTCTTGTGCCATCCAGAAAGCTCAAAGTACATTGGTTGGGGCCATGTCATCACTCACATACTTGAAACATGTGCTTTCTAGTTAGAAGCACTTGATGGAACACGGCTACCCGATTACTTTAATGGGAGTAGGCTGAAGCCCTACTATAAATAAGACTTCTTGGTGTTTGTAATAAGGTAGTATTGCCATTTAGATTAGGTTTCCCTTATGTATTTCCTTAATGTATTTCCTTCATTGTCACTATGCTTTGTCAATTTAGTTGTTGTTCTTGTGTAAAGCACGCTTGCACATGAAGCTCATTACTATGTGAAGAATGTTTATGCGCAGAGGACTACACATACCTTTAGTGTGGGGTGGTTGTAGTTATCCAAGTAAAAGACCATGGGAATTGAAAGGTGAAAGGAATAAGCTACTACGGGTGCACTTTAAGTCAAAAGAAGATTGCTTCTCACAAGTGACCAAGGATGGAGATGAATGAAAGGACAATATAACGCGAGGCAAGTGAGAGCCATGATAACTACTAGAAGGTATAATGATGAGGTACTCGGGCGCAAGGGCATGCACTTTGAAAAGTTGTGACCAGAGGGTAGGAAGGCATGCTAGAAGGTTATAGCTAGGGTGTGAAGATGTACCACATGGAAAGAATGAATTTGGTCAGTAAATGAGAGGATATTTGGTAGGTGAAGGAGCAATAAATGCATCAAAATTTGAAAATTTGAAAAAAATTATATAAGGATGGGATGCAGATTCATTTTTACCATTGTGACTAAGAGAATTTGAGGAAAGAGCCAATTGTGAAGAGCCGAGTGATCGGGTTAAGGTGTGAAGGGTGTGAAACCAAGCATGATAAATAGATCTGTGTGAAAAGAAGCTTGTCCCCGGTGGTGAAGGGTTTGAGTGAAGCAAGGAGGCAGAGAGGAGTTAGGGCACAAAGTTTCCACCTAGGGCATGATTGAATCGAGCTAGGGTTTGATTCAAAAGTTACAGAGTTAAAGAGGAGACATTTGCAAAGGGAAAAAAATGGCACCCAAGAAGGCATCTACAACAGCAAAAAAAGGAAAGAAGAAGGTGGTCATTGAGGAAGAAGAGATGGCACCCAAAAGCCATTTTTCAAAAATGCAATATCCAAAAGGAGTCATCATTGGCTAGGAGTGGGATTCACCCATCAGAAAGAGAAAAGTGAGTGAATACAATCACAAGACCATGAGAACAAGAAGGAGCTCGATTCCTTGCTCACTGCTAGGACGAACAAGCGTACGATGATGACATGCCAGTTTTTGATGATGTAGGTGAGAAGCTTCTAAAGAGAATTGGGGTCTACCAATTATATGAGCTCCCATATTTTGGGAAGTATGAGCCCTTGTATCAGTGGCTCATGAGCAGAGTGCATGAGGACTTCTTCTACTTTGTAGGATGCAGAGTTAGAATCTCATCTGTGCTTATCTCATCAGTTATAGGTTTGAAGGCCACAAGAGAGGACATAAAGAATGATCTCATAGATAAATCCATGATCTTGAAGACCAGACAAGAGTTGGGATACCTGAAGGGTCCGTGGGTATGGATATAGACAAATTAAAGAACTATCTGTTGTGTAAGTAGAACACACTTGTTACAAAGTTGAATGATCAAGAGTGGTGGTCATAGGTAAATACTATGTGGTTACATGATGTCAGATGAGTAGGTAAGCAATGCATTGGTGAAGGTTTCTACTAAAGTGGCTAGAAGAAACATGGACAAAGCTACAACAATCAGAGCATTACGCGAGGAGATAAAGACAAAGGATGTGGAGATAGTGCATATAACACAAGAGAGGGACTTTGCGTAGAAGAAGAATGAAGTATTTATCAACATCACAGAGGAGATTGGGGACAATGTCATCAGAGCAAGGCCACACTTGGAGGCCAAGGTACCACGATGTTTCCTTTAGTGATACATTATGTGGGAAAGTTGGTGAACTTGGTACTTGAAGATGAACCTCTATGCATGACAACCAAGGAAGTCAGAGCAAGATGCAAAATGAGAGAAAGCGTCAGTGATGTGAAAGATTGCATCTTATGAAGGGCTGCTACAAGCGTTACAAGAAGTATTGAAGAAAGCAGACTAGGCCTTGAATATCTACACAACTCCAGAGTGCTTATCAATATAAAGACCCTAGAGGAAAACAATGAGGTCCAGAAAAGCAATGAAGGATGAGACATTGGGCCATGTAGAAAGATTGTCAATGGTTAAGTAGAAGCGTGAGGCCTTGCATAGCAGACAAAGAGCCACACAAGACTCAGCTGGGAAGAGCTTGGGAAGCTAATTACGCAGAAGATGGATCTTTTAGAAGGAAGAATGACATCAATGTCCAATGTTGTGTTGGTTCTACAAAATGAAAAGGGAGAGATTGCGAGGGATGAGTTAGAATCCATTGTTGTGGACATCCCAAAAAAAGTAGAAACAAGCACTCACTGAATGACAGGTTTTGGAGGCCAAAATAAAGGAGGAGTATCCAGAATTGATACTACAAAGTGATACAGAGGAGGTTGTCTCATAAAAATTCTTTATTTGTAAACATTCTTTCATTCTTATTCTTTCCATTATTCTATTCTTTACTTCAATTTTTGGAGGAATACCCATTGTCGGGACGACAATGAGATTAGTGTGGGGTAATGTTGATCAGAGAATACTTGTTAGAGAACACACAAGGAGTCCGCATGGGAGAGAAGGCCAGGATCAAGGGTGCGGAAGGAAAGGAAGGACCCACACGCAGAAGGCAAGTTCAACATTCAGGACTTAGCCAATTTTGAGCATGATGACCTATTTTTAGAAGATGGCATGCGGAACACACCAACGATGCAGAGACGTGCGCGCCATGCATTGTCTATTTTTGGAGGATCGGATCAAAGCATTTTGCATGGAGACAAGCTAAGAATAGGATTGACACTTTAGTTAACTGTAAGAGGCCTATAGATAACACACTTGCATGTATGGCTATGCCTGTGAACAACACGTGGCTATTAATAGCATGTAGCCTATTTCTGGAATAGATAAGCGGTGAAGGGAAAGTCCCCACCCTATATATAAGAGTGTGATGGATGTATGAAGATATAGAGATATACACATATGATTAAATTACTATAGTAGGTCCATATGCACATTGGTATCATTTGACATTATTGTAAGGAGCTTTTGTGTTATTAATAGATGGAAGATATTGGCTGAATCTAAGTGTCATTCCTATGTGTAATCAAGTAGTGTATGTTATTGATTCAATCATGATTATTGTTTAATGCTTGTTTTGTCATAGATCTGAATGTAGCATACAATGTAGAATGATAGATTAGTTATGAATCTATGTGTTTCTTCCTTCTATCCATACAGGGGGTTTCCATTGGAGATCAAGTATTTATTTTTGTTTTTCGGTGTTTTCAAAGCAATAGATTTGTGTTACTTTCGATGAGGGTTTGAAGGTGGAAGCTTGTTGTAGATTTTTAACTTCATTTGCAGCCATATCTAGGGTTATCTACACCCCCAGTGGGTGGATCTAGGCATATTCTAGGGCACGATATAGCCCAAATCTCATCACCAACAACTTTTCCATAATTTTAGAAGCCAAGATGAGTTGGTTTACATAACTTTTGGGCCAAGAAAATTATATTTTTAGCTATGTCGAAGGAGCATTTTGTAGATTTTTATAAAATAATTCAGCCTTCATTTGGGATCACCTAGGTCTCTCCCTTTATCGCCTCTGGTTTGAGGGGGATCACCTCCACCCATACTTGGGGTAACCTAACTTTCACTCATACTTGGAACACCTACCTCCTATTTTTGGCGGCGTTTCCTATCAATACAAACTACACAACAAAAAGGGGCAAATGTAGACACCAAAAATTGGGTCACAATCCCTTTAGACCCCTTTTGATTAATATACCCCTTTGTCACTACACATCGCACACTCTATAATTAATTTAATCATTTATATTAAATTAATTATCTACCTCACATTACTATTAATTTAATTACCTAAATTAAATTAATTTACACCTCACCTCTCCACATCACCTTGGACCTATTCCCTTACCCTAAAAACCTAAACCTAAGGTTCTAACCAACTAACCTAGGTCATAACTACCTAGAATAAGTCATTCACTTCCATAAATAACTATGACTTCTTCCATAACCCTAACTAGGACTTCTTCTCCACTTTCCCTACATTATTCCTATGATTTGGAGCAAGAAGAGATCAATTCTTACCCATATCCATTTTGAATCATGCCAAAAGGGTAAGAACAATCTATTTTTAGTAAACTAGACCTTTTCTCCCTAACCGACACGGTTTTCCCTACTGGTGCCGATTCCCTAACCGCCATCGGTTAAGTTAAATAAGAGTTTCCAACTCTTTGTTTAGGTTCTGAATCTTAAATCCTTGGCTTACACTTTTACATTGGCACGTTCAAGTACTCTTTCAACCAACCAAAGCCCCTCTAAACATTCAAATGTCATTCAGTTCATCTGCGCAGTTCTTGAGCTCTAAGCACATGCACTTGGAAACATTATGTCACCCTGTTGCCATCTTCACTTCCGATCACCACCTTCTGCAACCACCACCACCATCCACCTCCAGGTTACATTCAACAAGTAAGTGTTATCTCTCTGTTGTCATTTCTAATAGCTCAGATTATTTTATCAAGCCATCTACTTTAGATACCACCTTTCTACCTTACCCAGATCTACTCCCCAGTACTTCGCCAACTTTCTACCCATTTCACCTTCCATACCTTGACTAAACCCACATATCAACATCTCTGAGTCTTAAAAAAATCCTACGAACCTATCTAAATCCCCATCACTCTTTATGCAATCACAGAGAGTGCCCAATTCTCATTTTGACATTATCACCAAATTGCTCCTACGATACTAGGTCACCCAACCAACGTCGATCTACTCCCCTAGCGGCATTGGTCACCTAATCGATGTCGGTCTTTGAGGCTGGAAATTTTTTTCTATAAAAACAAGCTCATAACTCCTCTAAAACAACATGGAACCTTTCCTAGCCTTACCTAGACCTCACCTATAACCTTTATTAGATATGTAGACCCAAACTAGCCAACCAACCATCTGGATTTAATCTTGACCTTTCTGTTAAGTTAAATTCACTTATTGTATGTTATAGGAGATACCTAAATCTTATCAACTACAATAGGAATCATTGGTTTATCATTTCTTCTTGCATTAAGTTGTATTAAACAGAGGATTGACAACCATTCAAGGAAGTGTCATGCTTCCCGGATCTAGCCTTGCTAGGTAGTCCTCTGACTCTTGCTATTTAATACTATTTGGTGGTCTTGTTGTGTTTCTT